>WBNH01009934.1:208009-265996 GCA_013401255.1 Urocolius indicus | reverse complement strand
TATTATAGAAGGTTATCAAGTTGGTCAAACGGGATTTCCCCTTGGTGAATTTGTGTTGAGTTCCCCTGATAACCATCTTTTCATTTGTGTGTTTACAAATGACACCCAGGATGAGTTGTTCCATCACGTTTCCAGGGATGGAGGTGAGGCTGACTTGCCTGTAGTTTCCTGGGTTCTCTTTCCTGTGCTTTTTGAAGACCGGAGTGACGTCGGCCTTTCTCCAGTCCTAAGGCAAGCTCCCTTGTGCTCCATAGTCATTAAAAAATGATGGAGAGCAGCTTAGCAATGACATCAGCCAGCTCCCTCGGTGCTCATGAGTGCATCTTATCAGGACCCATGGATTTATGGGTGTCTAGTTTGCCTAACAGTTCTCTAACCTCATCCTCATCCACCAAGGGAAGGTCTGTTTTTCTCCACACCATCCTACTGTCCGGCTTCCCAAGGGCTGGCCTTGGCTTTAAAGACCGAAGCGAAGAAGACATTCAGAAGTTCCACCTTCTCTGCTACCTGTACCCTAATCTCCAATTTACACCTCCGCTGGTGCAACTTGAGGCCACTTCCTCCTGTCCTATCATTTGTTGCTAGGGAGAAGAGACCACTCCCCACCTCACTACAACCTCCTTTCGGGTAGCTGGAGAGAATGATGAGGCCTCCCCTCAACCTCCTCCAAGCTAAACATCCCCAGCTCTCTCAGTTTCTTCTCATCAGACTTGTTCTCTAGACCCTTCACCAGCTTCGTTGCCCATCTCTGGACACACTCTAGCACCTTCATCTCTTTCTTGTAGTGAGGGGCCCAGAACTGAACACAATATTCAAGGTGTTAATAATTAACTCCACAAGGGCATCAACCTAGGAGAGAGGTAGGATGTAGACATCAAGTTTTAGGAATGTCCACCTGGAAAATTCAATAGTTTAATGCCTATGCTGAAAAGCAAGTGTAGATTGCAGTAACTGAGAGAACTGTTACCCCAAGGGTGTCCCTCCAGCCTGTAAACTGAGCCAGAGTTCTGGAAGTTTGGATCAGATACCTAAAAATAGCCATTAGGAATTCTCCTGTTTATCCCATTACACATGCCTCTGACCATTCAGGGCTTCTGCCTGCGCAAATAAGGAACGATCCTGGGATCACTGCTCCCTGTACAGCAACTGTCACGTGGTTAAGGATAGCACGTGTATGAAAACAAAAGGCTAGATGAAATAAAAAACAAACCAAAACCCAAAACTCCCAAACCAAAGCCCAGTACTCTGAGTTCAGAGAGACTTTACTACTTACAGTTCTCTTTATTCCCTTTTCCCTTCCTTGGGGCAACCTAATGGAAGGTTATGAAGAAGTGCCTCCACTCTGTAGCCCTCTTCTTGAGACATAATGATGATGATAATTATTATTATTTCATTCTGTCAAAGGAGTAATTGTGTTCCAGTGTGAAGATAAGATCAAAGGAAAGTGAGAGGGTTGTGTCACCCTTGAGTTCTTACTGACTCTTCTACAGCATTGCTCCTTTTTGCAGTTAGAATGTAAAACGTGTTTAGCTGAGCAGAGGCAGTGCAAGCAAGCCTACATCTGTAGTCTAATGATTAAAGGAGAAATTGTAGCAGGGGATGCTCTGATTTGGGCTCTGGCTAGTGAGCTAGGAAGGAGATGTTAAAGCGCTGTTTTGCAGGGTCTGTCAACAGCTTGTTTAACTAAGTTTGGTCTGAGTTATGCCAAGAGGGCCAGAGTGAATTGTACTTACATCTAAGCTTTTCAAAATCTTTTATTTCAACAACTAAGGCTCTAAACGGCAGACTCAATACATTATCTAGCACCCAAAGGCATTGTGAGTCATTAGATTTTTACACTCCACTAATTTTACACTGACAACCCCAACACCTTGCCCATGAATTTGCCTCTCAATGCTGTTAACAGCCACCTTGCTTTCTGCTTTGTTAGCTGTAAGGCAGGCAGAACTACCTTCATGGGGGTGGTCTGGAACACAGCTGGCCCCTGAAAGACTGGACTTGAAGTAAATTCCTTCAGAGACTGTAAAGGTTGTCCCAGATGTGGATAATATGTTAAAATTGTCCTTGGGGTTTCTGGGTACAGAAGGTAAAGTGCTCTTTACTGAAAGAGTAAAGTACTCACTTAAAGGAAGCCACAGTTCTTCCAAGAGTCAAATTAAAATCCTGAGTACAGTTAACAAAGCTTCTCACTCAGTTATATTTTATTGGTGGTACTCAGTACTTGCCTGATCTTTATGCAGCAGCTTGCCTTGGTCAGGAAAAGTACGTGTGGGAGTTTGAACTGTCCTTTTTGAACTTCCCTGTTACTCTGGTCATGAGACTTCCTGATCGGCCTGAACAAATCTGTAAGAACAGTGATTTGACACAAGGTGCCTTCACTCATCCCACCCATTCCTCCTTTCTCCAGTAAAATCATCCCTGCAGAGCAGGAGTTTCGAGGGAGGGTGGCTTCCCATCGAGAGGACAGTAGTCACGGCCTCTGTTCTGCACTTGGTGGCCAGATGTCACTGCCCTTCCATATTATGGTAAGATGGTGAGGGTAAGGCCAAATGACTCACACGTGCAGACTTCATAATTGCAGCCAGCATTCCTAAGCTGTGTAGAGCTTGCTTAAATCTCGTATATGTGACAAAATTCTGGTTTGTCCAAATAAGTTTTTTTCATGGGAGTGTATTTTCAGGGGCTAGAATTTTCCCACGAGGGTATTCGCCAGTCAAAATGGCACATCAGGCCAGACCCAGAGAAGGAAAGTAGGAATAGGTAGTGGTTAAAATTCATGCAATCCAGAAAATCTAATATCATTTGTCAGTCCCATCACAGGGACCTGATGCAGAGGCCTCAGATACTGAGGTGTCAGTGCCCCCAGGACAGGGCAGGCAGTAAGCAGTGCGGCCTTTCCCGCTCTCTCCTCACCCAACTGCTCTATTCCACACACTGCTGGCTGGACCAGAGATCCCAAAATCTCCTTGTTCTGTGGCGGCAACGCACCTTGTTTTCAAATCCAGTTGGGGCTGAGAGATGTGTGTCCCACCGCGATCAACAATTAATTGCTAGTCACAGATTTCAGCTGAACGATAACAGAAACTTCATGTGTGCTGCACGTGCCACACATCTGTTAATGGTAAAAATCAGAACTTCCTGATCTCAGCCTATCTTCAGTACATGTTGGTCAGTTCATGTGGCAGTAGCTTACTGAGAGGACAAACTATGTTTATGTCAGGTATAGCCTGAGTGATCTCCCTGTCCCTATCTCGACTCATGAACCTCTCATTACATTTCCCTCCCCACTGTCGAGTTTAGGAGGGGGAGTGATAGAACAACTTGGTGGGCATCTGGCACCCAGCTGGGGCTAAATCACCACAAAACCCACACAAAACTGAGGCGCTGCTGTTTTGGTTGGGCAGTTAATAACCGTTCCAGCTTGGCTGGAGCAGAAATACAGCTAGTCTGCTGTCCTGCCTGCCCTGGGAAGAGGAAGCTTCAGAGAAAATCTACAGGAATAAATGGAGGAGAAAGCCTGTTTTTACACTCTCCAGAGTTCAGCTGATCCACGGTGGGGGATTTCACAAACAGAAACTACATCAAAACTGTTCTGTTGAAAGTCTGCCTTTGTGTAAGAACAAATATGCCAGATACACTGCACCTGTAAATTAGAAATTATCTTAAAATGTATTTTAACACTGACCCTCTGATTTAAAGTGCTCTACCAACAGCTGTGAAGCAGAAAATCTATTTGTTTTTAAAGCACCTCTTGAACTTAAAGTATATCACAACACTGTTGAGTTCTCTTTGTGAGGGATGATTATTTTGCAGTGCTTTGTAAGAGCACTGTGTCCAGTTCTGGGCTCCTCAGCTCAAGAGGGAAAGAGAACTGCTGGAGAGAGTCCAGTGCAGGGCTAAAGCTGCAACATAAAAAGTTCCATTTAAACATAAGAAAAAGCTATTTCACTGTGAGGGTGAGGGAACCCTGGCCCAGGCTGCCCAGAGGGGTTGTGGAGTTTCCTTCCTTGGAGGTCTTCAAGACCCACCTGGACATGTTCCTATGCCACCTGATCTAGGTGAACCTGTTTCTGCAGGGCGGTTGGACTAGATGATCTCTTAAGGTCCCTTCCAACCCTGCTGTTCCATGATTCTATGGGTCTATGATCTTACAAGCACACTTACTAGCTTGAAGGATTTTTAGATCAACCCATGCAGCTCTTACGCAGAAAGCCTCACCGCGGTTAAGTCAGAAGTACACTGAACTAGGTCAACTCCTGCTTTTTAAGTGTAAATAAATAACAAACATATATGAGATTGAGCACTAAATAAAAGTGAAAAGTCAGTAAACTGTGAAAGTTACCTGCACTTAGTAAAATTTCTTTCCTGCTTTCTTTGTAGGGAACAGTCACACTAATATTTGAATGGGATTCGTGCATCTTCTGCATCAGCTCATTCCCCCTGTGAGAAAGGTGCTTATCTTAGAGCTGTAAGAGCACAGGCGTCATTCTGAAGTTTAAAAAAAAACAAAACAAAACAACAAAACCAGAAAGAAAGAAAAATAATCAGTAAAGCCCCGTCTTTTTATTCCACAGCAAGGTAAACAACTGGTGCCTCAGCAATGCTGAGCCACAGTAACTGAGGTATTCTGTTTTCACTGCGGGTTTTCTGCCTCAGGGTATTTTACACCACTTAGTTGCCACACAGTGAAGGACACAACCCTTTTTTTTTTTTAGCAAAGTAAGCCAGCCCTGAATAAAATGTGCTAGGTTACAATGTTCCAGCCAAAGCAGCACTTCCCAGAATTTTGAGAGGTCTTTTTAATGCTAAAGTAAAAAATTCAGTTAACATCTTCCCAATCGCTTTCCCTTCTCTCTCTTTGAACTAAAGTGCTTCTGATGCTGGCAAATACAGGGCTTGTGGCAAAAGAAATTTGGATGTAAAGTATTTCTCTGCAAATTCTCTATAAAGAGAAGGGGTATCATACCATTCGTTGGAGGTCCTCAGCTGTGAAACAGTAGGCTACAAGGCCCAGCCCTTCCTAATTAGCAACAGGTATAAAAATGATGGCTAATGCAGTGACTCTCACACAGGGAGATCTCAGGAGAGTCTTTGCTTAAGTCACTTTTGTACGAGCTATTCCAGTGTAGGACTGGAAGCGTCATCACTTCTTATATATATATATATTTAGGGATAAAGATGTTGATTAGCTCGTTACACTTCATCCAGCACAGTTTCTGGATATTTCTAATGTATTTGGAGACCAGCAAGTACAGTTGAAATTTATCTATAGTAACAGAATAAATTAAAAATGCTTCTTGCTATATAAGCATTTGAAAGAAAGGTTTCAATTTTCTTCTTTTGCATGGACAAATACTTCTAATACTCTATTGGGATGTGTTCAGTGAATGAGCGTAGAAGAGCCTGAGTTCACGGTAATTTTTATTTAGCAGATGTATAAGTTTCCCAAGAAGAGGATTCTGAAAATAGTTACAAGTCTCTGGACTCACTCAGCGTTCCAAATATAGTTATTTCTGTCTTCCTTTGAAGAAATATTTTAACTTGGCAGTCTCATGAAAATAGAGACTGTTCGATCTCTAAAAATTATGTCTTCTGGGTTTTAAGCTAAGGAAAAAATCAGGGCATCTTTTTAGGAAACAGAATTTAAGGACCCTGTAATGTTAAGCTGTTAAAGCAGACCAAAAAAGTTAACATACCCTGTTGAAATCCCAAAGCCAAATGTCTCATCTGCCTTCGCATTGAAAGTGGATTTTGGCACAGCTGCTACTACTACTGCCAGTTACTAGAATGTGACTTTCTTGTTCACTTCTGTGCCCTTGTCTTGTCAAAACTATAAAACTAAAAGTTTTAAGGAAATTAAAAGAAAGAAAAGTTTTTCCATTTCTGGGTTGTGCTTGGGTTTTATTCCCATCGCGTGTCTGATGAGAGACCAGGGCTTTGCTGTTCAGAGCACCTTTTAGATTGTCTGCATGATACTACTGGGCCTCATCCACTGGACACAATATCATAGTTGGACAGAAACCTTACATCCACTACCAAATGCAAGCAGGGCAATACTGGACCCTTAGTGCTGAAGGCAGCATCTGCAGCTTTATGAGTGATGGTTCAACGGGAGCATTCACCTGACATCCCTTCTCATCAGAACTGGAATGGCTGCGGGATTGTGTCTTCAGCGCTTGGAACACTGCTTGGCCATTTGGGTCCATAAGGAAATGCAATGACATGCAGCTCTTAGATGACAGTGACTGAATTAACGAGCCGTTTGGCTTCTCTAGATAGCTGAGGTGATCACTTCTGTGCCAAAGAGCTTGTCAGTGAAACATGGGCTCTCCACACATCACAAACCTGTACCAATGCTGCCTGCACATCCCCAACTCTAGTTTTGGGTCTGGGGCTGACTGCTTGGGTTGGCTCACCCATGGGGGTGATCACAAAAACCTAACAGAGAGCGTCTTGTCAGCAGGGGTGCAGAGAGCACCAGCAGACAGCAAAGCCATTCTGCAGTGTTTTCATCTGCCAGCTGTGTGTTACACCAAAAGCTGGGTCCCTGCTTTCTTGCTCACTGACATTGTACATGCTGTGTTCGAGGACTTTCTGAGTGTCTGCCACAGGTTTGTGTGCAGCTGTTTCTAGTAAGGGGGAAAGGGCTGTAAAGATGGCTCCTGTAAGAAGTTGATTGAAACTCTCTCCAGCTCTGAGTCAGACCCACCTCTGGGGCTGAGCCAATTAGATGCCTCCACAATCACTTTTTAAGAAGCAGCAGCTGGGAGAGAAGAGTTTCTCCTGTTCTTCCTTTTTTTCTGGGTGGTGGTAGATGGAGTTGGAGAAGTGACCATGTGGATCTCAAGGTCAGTGAGGGAAGAGACGAAGAGGTGTGCTAGAGCAGTTCCCCCCACAACTTATCCCACGGTGAGAGAGGAGCTGTGTCCCTGCACCCTGTGGAGTGGTGAAGCTGATATCTGCTGGCAGCTCGTGGAGGACCCCACACCAGGGCCATGACTGTACCTGGAAGGGCTGTGAATTTCAGTGAGTGCAGCATTCCAGCAGAAGGTGTCTGGAGTTCTGCTGCCATGGAGGAGTTTGTGAGAAGAAGCTGTAGTAATTGGGAGGAACTCCTGCCAGAGAGCTGTTAAGGACTGTGTCCTGTGGGAGCGACCCTGCGTTGGAGCAGGGGACGAATGTGAGGAGTGTTTCTTCTCTGAGGAGAAAAAAGCAGCAGAGACCATCTGTGATGGACTGACCATATCCCCCATTCCCTGCCTCCCTGTGCCATTGAGGAGGTAGAGACATCAGGAGCAGGGACCTAAGCCTGAGAAGAAGGGAGTGGTGGGGGAAGGGGATCTTAAATTGCTAGTTGTATTTTTTTCTTATCATCCTGCTGTGGTTTTTGTTTTCTGTCTGTTCTGTTTCTAGGAGGCAGTAGAATAAGCTTTCTGAACTTTCCCTCTCTAAGTCAAGTAGTGGAGTTTGTTTTGCCCGAAACCATAACTGGCAGTGAGCCTTCCCTGCTCTTTTCTCAATCCACAAGGTCCTCGCTTACCTTTTTTTCCTCCCATCTCGCTGGGACCTCTGCCATCCTAAGGGAGGAGGGGATGGATGTGGGGAGTGAGCAGGAGGCTGTGTGGTGCTTCTTTGACAGCTGGGCCTGAACTACAACAGTGTCCCAAAGCAGTGCTGCAGAAAGGTTCACTACATGTCACGAAGCTTCCATATCTACCTTTCTGCACTATGGCCTCTGATAAATCATTCCTGGGCAGCAAACAAATCCAGTTGTACTGTGTTCTGCCAATGATTAAGCCTGTGTGTGTAAGCTCCAGACTGAAGACCTTGAGCCCCAAGACTTTGATGTGAGGATATATTGTCTGTTTTATTGTCAGGTAACAGGTTTCAAGGAGTATCTCAGAGTGTGGATTTGTTACCTATTTCAGCAAAAATAAGTTTTCCTCCTTTATCCAGGCTATCACTAGTTATCAAGGACATAGTCCTACGCCCGTTTTAATTAAAATATTGAATCAAAAAATCCCCCTTATGAAAATAGGAGCAGTCCTCATCTCAGTCCCTTTCAGCAAAATCCCACTTACATCAGCAACATCTTTTCAGCAAGGGTAAAACTGGGTGTTACAATAAAATCAGCATTACTAATTTATAAATAGCAAACCCTTCCTCTGCTCTCCTCCCTCCCTCAGAAAATCCAAAACACTGCAACTAGCATCTGTCATTCATTTCTGTGCTGAGGCTAGAAAGACCCAGCTGGCTGTGATGACTAACCTGATTCTCTACCAGTAATGTGGTTCCACAGCTGTGCTGAATTATGGCTCCAAGCGCATCTCTGAAACAACAGCAGTCCTCAAGGTGTCCACCACACAAATCTGCTCTTAAAGAGGGCTGCATATGAAGAGACATTAGAAAGCAAACACTATCGTGTATTTGTGCTATTGAAAATCCTATGATCTCACCAGGAAGAATAATTTATAATGTACACAGAAAAAGAATAAAAAACCCCAAACCTGAAACAAGTGGAGTCCATGCATCTGAAATACTGTTAACGTGTGTAACCAGGCAAAAGCTGTATTTCCCCAGTGGTTTGCTAACGTTTGCCTTTTGTCAGACTTATAACTTCCTTGCTGTATTCAGAGTTCCTGCTTGTATTTATTCCAGTGGCATCAGGCTTTCTTCTGCCTTTTCTTAACATTCAGCCACAGCCTATGCCCAGAGACATAGGACTTGCAGCCCTGCACTCAGATCACTTGGCTTCCTCAGTTTTAACCTGTCTGTGGCACGCGGCTTTTCATCCATTCCCTTCTCTGGCAGGGTTTTATGTGCAGGGAAACGGAGGTCACCATACATTATTCACGTAGCATGTGTGCAATTGGTGTGCCTGTCAATGATTGGTAAGAGGCAGGACAGCTTCCCTCCCAGTTGTCCTATTCAACACAGCCAAGTCCGATTTGGTACACTCTCAAGCTGATCGTATTTTTGTTCATTTTTTTCTGCAAAACCAGTCTCTCGCCTCCTTTTATGCTCTCTGCTGGTGAAGGTTTTCCCTTACCCACATGTACTGCCTGCACTGTGATTGCAGCTTGCCTCTGCCAAAGGCATCAGCCCCTGGGAGGCAAGGGCTCCAGCAAGCAGAGCACAGAGGGAACTGGGGGGATGAGAGATCAGCTGCCCAGTGTTCCCAGACACCTAAGCTTTTCTACAGTCTGTGTGACATTCCCTGCTCCCTCTCCCTCCAGGGCTTTGATCAAGGTGGAAAACATAGAATAAAACCATGAGAAAAGACAGTGGCAGAGAGCTGAACAAGACTTACTGTCCCCCCCTTCTCCCCGTGCTTCACACTAACCTCACCAGCTGGCCAGGGCAGTTGAAATGCAGGCACAGAAAGCCAGAGGATACACAGCAGGTGTGCCCAGTTTGAAGGTGCTTTGGGGTCACTTAGGGGGGAAAAAGCTAACCAAAGCCTGCCTGCAACAAAGGGAATTTGTTTGCCTGAGAGTGACAGGAGCTAAAAGGCACAGATTTTCCATCCCTGTTTGCTTTCTGTACTTTAGAATCACAAAAGGGTAGGGTTTGGAAGGGACCTCTAGAGATTATCTAGTACAACTTCCCTCCTAAAGCAGGTCCACAGAGCTCAGCTCACACAGGAATGCATCCAGTCACTTTTGAAGACCTTCAGCGAAGGGGACTCTTCACACTCCCTGGGCAGCCTGTGCCAAGGCTCCCTCACCCTCACAGTAAAGTTTTTCCTTATGTTTAAGTGGAACCTTTTGTGTTTCAGCTTATGCCCAGTTTATATCCCTAGTCCTGTCACTAGAGACTATGGGAAAAAAATGTCACCCCGTCCTCTTGACATCCACCCTTTAAATACTTATAAGTGTCATTGAGGTCCCCTGTTAGTCTTCTCTTTTCTAAACTAAACAGGCCCAGTTCCTGCAGCCTTCCCTCATAAGGAAGATGTTCCAGTCCCTGATCATTGTGGTAGCCCCCCGCTGGACTCTCTCCAGAAGTTCCCTGTTGCTTGGGACAGGGATGGCGGGGCGGGGGTCAGGTACACTACATTTGAACTGTTGCATGGGGAGGGTTTCAGACAGGCGAGGTGGCTCATGGGACAACCCGTGATGCTGCTGTATATAATATACAGTATCAAAACCTAACTCAAGGGGTTGAGCATCGTCCTCCAGCAGGGTCCCGTGACATGAAACAGAGAGTAAAGGACACAAAGTGGAAAGATGCTCAGCGGGGTTACAAAACAGAAATTCAAAATCCCAAGCAGATTTACTCTGCACTAAAGCAAAGGCTTTTCCCAGCTCTAACATACAGAAAGTATTTTCCAGTTACATTTTGTTGAGACATTGATACATATTGCAAGGGAAATCAGATCACAGAATCTTAAGGGCTGGGAGAATTATGAACATTTGGTAACTCCTATAAGAGAAAGTAAAAACATGCTTGAAATGTGTGATGTAAACAGCCAGAAGCCAAAAACTTCCTAAAACGTCACAAAAACGTTCATGGCTGAAAAAGCCCTCACAAACTCACACTCACCACGCAAACGTTAGTCTTACTGCATGAACCACTTCACAACCACAGCTCTGCTCACCCTTTACGCCCCTAAACAGCGAGCCTTCGTGCATCCCTCAAGTCAACTACATGAAGGCAAGATGGGAATAAAGTAGCAGCCAAGCCCAGATTGGAGTACTGCTGGCTGCTTCATCTATAGCACAGCTAAATCATAGACAGAATGGAGTTGCTTCTTCCTCTGCTTCACAACAGTTTTGGTGTTGCAAGTCACACAATCCAAACAAAAACAACACTTCTGTACATATTAAAGTAAAATAAAACATGGGAAGCAGAACCTTGACATTGCTTTGCCAACTGTACAATGAGTTGACTAGTTGGTTTTAGAACAGCATTTATTCACCTCTAGCGGAATCTGGTGAGGTTTGATAGCTGCAGGAAGGGGACTCACTGGACAATTAGCATACATCCTCCTTCCAGTGTTTTCGGGGCCAGAGTGATCCTTGAAAAGCATCACCTGTCTGGTAGGACCTTCACAACAGTTTCTAGAAGCATAATGACAAGATTGGAAGGTCTTTTATAACTGGAAGGGAGGGATAACAATGAAAAGTCAGTTCTGACAGATTTATGCCGATAAAAATAACACAAACAGACAGACTACCTTGGCTCCTCATAAATCTTCTGTGCTTTAAGTCCCCTTGTAGGCAATCATGAGGTGCTGTTCCCAGGAACGGAAGGATGAAGTCTGAAAGCATTAAAAGTTCAAGGCAGGCAGTTACCCAGTGTGAATGCTGCTCTCCTCTCACAAAAGAAAAATGAAATGACAGAGGACCTTGACAGGGAAGAGATGCAATATTTTAGGGGACGCTACTGCAACAAGCTCCCCAGTCACATCCCAAGGGGTGACTATGAGGATACTGCCATAATCATTTCACAGTATCTCCTGTCCTCCCACACATATAAAACAAAAAGTAGAACTTGCAAGTTGCCAGAGCCCTTTGCACTCGCTGTAGATAGTGTCATTCAGAAGTGATATTCACTATACATAGTAGTTAATACATAGTTTTCCAGGCAATATTAACTGTCAGTGTTTGCACCCTCTATGTTACTATAATGCTGTGTCAGCACCTAGCTAGTTACTTTTGCTTGTCACGTCAGCATTACCACATTACTTTGTCTGTGGACTCATGAAGACCAAAAGACATCGAGAGATGCCAGGTCAGAAAAAACTTTGTGGGCTTATGGGTGTGGGAGAAAAGGCTTCTGAGATTTATTCCATTTCCTGCTCAAAACAGATCTGAGGAAAATACTTCTTCATCCAGATTGCCTCTCAAAATCCTTTTCTTCAGTCCTTCGCTAAAAGCATTTCCCAAATCCCCGTGTTGGCTCTGTAGCCTGAAGGAGCAAAGGATCTTCTTTGCAAGTACGTTCAACCGGCTTGCAGGGTAGGAAAACCAGCTTCCTGCCAAGGTGGATTTTTTTTCCAGCCTGACACCAAAGGGAGACACAGCCTTTCCCTACTGATCCCTTCTCCTTTTTGCAAGAACTGCAGCCTAATTTACAACCCACTTTACAGCATGGAAGGAGATAATGAGGAATTAAGAAAACTAGTCAAGGGATCTTATCACAACACTGGAAGGCAACTAGAGGAGGAACTTGAACCCTACAAGGAAACACTAGCACTCATTTACAAACAGAACTCAGCATTTTTATTAATTGACTTCCTGCCAGTTTTGATACTTGCCACCACCAGAGAAGAACGTAAAAACACAGTACAACATTTTTAACCAGTTAGGAAGGCTGGAAGGGAAAGCGTATCCCAGTACAATTGCAAGTAACTCGGTGGAGTTCGTAACTTAAGATTTTTTTGAACGGACCAGCAATGAAGCAATAAATACGCTGCTGCAACCAAACCAACAACAGGACTTTCACTAAGTTTGTGATTTATTGCATTACAGTTTAAAACTAAACGTTATCCATCATCATACATTTGTTCTTTGACCAGGTAAATGACATCTTTTCCATATGTTCTATGCTAAAAGGCTAAAATTATGCAGTAGCTGAACTAGACTAGGACTAGTAGAGGTAGATATTGAATGGGCAGTGCCAGGCAGAAATATCTTGTAAAAGTACTTCTTGTCTTTTGTTATGAACAGTGAGCGGTGTTTTAACATTTTCAGTTAAAACAACGAACATCTTAGGAAAGCTATTCTAAGATGCTTTGGATTTTCTAGTAATATTTCTCTTGCAATATTCTTAAAAACCCTTTAATATGGTCCCTTGTAAAACTAAGTGATCTTCGTCCTCCCCAGTTTTCTGCCGCCATTTGCTCAAGACCAATGTACAAAGCTAGAATCTTTGTGAAGATACTACTGTTTGCTTGTGCCACTCAAAGCAATACACATTTACAGCTCCCTTGGCATGGGAAGACTGCATTTATAGTATTTACAGCTTCAATAATCTTTCTAGTAACAAAAACCCCACTATTTTATACTTAATCTAAAATGGAATTCTTATTGTACCACCTCTTTATGACTCACTTCAGTCTCCTTTTACTGACCTGCTCCATCAGTTGCTCTTTGTGATCCTCATCGCTGGCTGCATGTTCTTGGGAAGAAGAGCCTTTGCCTGAAACAGGCCTTAAAACTGGTGTTTGTAGACTGCAGCTTTAATTTCCAGGAAATATAATCATGACAAGATAACCATGACTTTTGTAACTGTGCACCTTTTGCTCCTCCTCACATCCAAGAACAGTTCACAACTGGAATGCTCCTGGAAGCAAGATTCATTCCTCAAGCTCAGCAATCATTGAAATAATCTGAAACTTTAAACTTTCATTAATGAGTTTACAGACTGCTTGATTCCTCACTTATGTGACTAAAAATATATTTACATCATCTTCTTCCACAGCATCCCAAAGTAGTATGTTATCTGATAAGTGTAACTCTTATTTTTGCATAATTTGAGCTATTTTGCATTACCATGGAGGTGCAAACTGCATTTTTAGAGCAAACTTTATTGGGGGAAAGACGGGAAAGATTTCAAAGCTAGCTAGCTACCCAGTCCAGAACACTTACAGAAACGTGTAAAAATTGTGGAAAGGGAAGAATAAAATCCTTTTAATATAGGTACTATACTGAGCTGCATTACCCCATCAAGTGGTTTTGTTAGCACTAGTGGCACAGGTTCAAAGCACAGGTGTGGTGTATGGGATGCTAGCACTGCAGGAATGATGGTACCACTGCTCAAACCCTCAAAGGCATCAGGTTCGTCAGACAAGGAACTTAAGTTTTCTTATGTGAACTTGCTCACACAGTCCTGAAATTGTACTCGCACCTCTGCTTTCCCAGGCCTGATCTCACCCTACTCATAAGCAGTTTCTTCTTGTGAAGACACTGACAATTCAACCTGGCTGAAGAGTAAGGTGCTCCACTAACTACAGGGTACACTGTACAGCTGGAGCACCACCAGACCTGGAAAAATAAACCAAAGGAAACACTAAAGGAAGATTGAACAGGCTAAATATACATTAGTAATCTAGCCTAAGAGAACTCCCTGGGAAACCTGGAATTTTCTCCCTATACCAGGAGAATAAACTGAGTGACAAACGTCTATGTTCTGGCTGACACATCACATATCAAGACATAATTCCTCCTCTGTTAACACAGAAGATCTCCATCAAAAAACACAACTGTAGAATAATACAGAGGCTCTTAAGGCATTTCAGATGCAATGAAATAAAATGAATTACTGAACAGATAATTGTGAGACTATTTTACCTGCTTGCTCACACATACTACATGCCTGAACGTCTCCAAAGGGAAAAGGTGGCTACCTCAACTACCACCTTTGGGCAAACAACCACTTTCAGTTATTTCAAGTTCCTTTCCACCTCTGGCATTGCTTCATGCAATGT
The DNA here is from genome assembly GCA_013401255.1 of Urocolius indicus. Classification (NCBI taxonomy): domain Eukaryota; kingdom Metazoa; phylum Chordata; class Aves; order Coliiformes; family Coliidae; genus Urocolius; species Urocolius indicus. Next base: position 251,562 of record WBNH01009934.1, on the reverse strand, counting down.
GCATTTGCACCATCTACAGCCCCTGTTTAGGGAAAAATTGCTTGAACTCCCCCTTACCCCCCACCCCCGTCAGCAAAAGACAGTTGTGGCTCCAACAACACTGAAAACATTTTTCTCCAGTGAAGACCACAAAGAACTGAATGAAATCAAATCATGTCATTAGCAAGGCCATGTTCCAAGGTCACTCTGAGCATGACTGCAATCCCTGCTCACCTGCTTTGACAGCCCAACGCCAATGATGACCATTTTGTATCTCGGCATGCAACACAGTTTTCACTACACATGGCACTCTGTGCTGCTACTTCTCCAAGACTCATTGCATTGTATGGTAACTTCACCTGCAGCTCCTAAAAACTCTTTTTCCAGAAGTCAGCCCTGCATCTAAAAAAAGAGTGATGCGAAGATGAAGGAACAGCAATTCCTTTGCCAATTAAAGAACTTTCTTCTATGGGTAAACTCTTGACTTTATGTAGTTTCCTTCGACTGCAGTCTTCCAGAAGGGAATGATGATCATTTTAATCCAAATGCATAATCTCTGAAGCACTATGGATGTCCTTAGCAAGGTTACAAAGAGTCTTCAGGGGAAATCATGCTAGATGTATAGATAGAGGCTTCTGGAAGGCCCACAGAAATAGCCAAAATGAAGGTAACATGGAACTTCCTGCTTTTAGTTCGTCTATTATTTCGACACAAAAACAACAGTGAAAAAGGAAATAATCCCACTTACAGGCAGCACCTAAAAAAAGAGAATTTGGCAGGGAAAAAAAAAAAAGCCTGATGCAATTAATAATCTGTTAAAGAAAATGAGCACTCATCTGCCTCCAGCTGAGTATCAGAAGCCAAGAGAACGGCAGCAATACACAGAGGCAAGGCCAAAAGCTCATAGCTTGTGTAGGCAAGATTGAATCATCTTCAGTAGTGGCAAAAGACATGCAGTCCAGGTATCTCAGGCTGCAGAAAAGACCGAGATCTAGGTATAAATACTAGAGTCAATTAAAGGCTCTATAGGTATTCTAGTCCCTAAAAGCCCAGCAGATTAAATACACAAATAGAGCAATACAACTCGCATTTCTGACATGAAGTACACTGCAAACATACATAAGGATGTCTAACCATGAAAAGAAAGTGGTGCTGAATATACAAGAAACAAAACTCATCTCTTCTTCTGTCAGCTAGGAACCTACAAACCCCAATAAATCTTCCTGGATTTCTTAACTGTATGTGTCAAACAGTGAATTCCATGATGTGGAAGAGGAAGGCTGTATATCCACACGACAGACAGTCTGTAACTGAACTCCTGCAGCAAAGAAGGCACTCGCTTTATAAGCTGTAGTTTATTTTCTGCTGTATTATATGATGAGCCTACAAAAGAAAACATTTGAGCACTTATCTATATTATTAACACAGTAGACTGGTAGACCGAAGCTTGACTTGGAAAATCAAATTCAACTTAACACTGGTGGAACTTAAAAGCCAAGTAATAAAGCATTCTGTGTCATAGGATTCCTCAGACATTCACTATTTACATATAATGCATTTGCACTTTATACTCAACAACCACCCATCAGCGGTGACATTATCAGCATAACTGGACAGCACAGTAAGCCAACCCTGAGCTGCACTCTAGTGAATCCATTCAAAACTACAACAGAGATTGGTTTAAATATTCACACAACTCTTTTTCAAAACGTTTTATTGCATTATATTTGGTACCTTATTTTTTGACAAAGGAAATTACATCTGTAACTGCAGGAATAAGAAGCTGGTCTGTTATTGAAAAAAAATCTTGGGCCCCTTAAAAGTTACAAAGTCTTGGGCTTGCCTGAAACAACTGAGCAAGAAATATATTCTTAGAAATGTAGGGCTTCAAGTATTACAAACCTGTGACACTGTGGAAAAGTTCCAGAGGTATCTAAACTGCAGCACTTTTTATTTATTTATGTATTCTGCATAACGTGAACAAGGCCTGCTGAGGTTTTAAACTATTAGTCTCTTGATCAGTCAAAATGGTAGTCAGGAGTTCTCCTCTTTGCAACTTCAAGCCATAGTATGTTCTCATGTCGTTTTCACTCTATGTGAAAAATGCATGCTATCTTTCTAATTCATTGGTGCCACATCACAGTGCAGAATTTTATTTGGTTCTTGCATTACAGTTTTAAAGTTTGGCCAACCTACGCCGACAGGTTCATCTCAAGAACAGCAATGTTGATTTCCCACGCCTCGCCCCCCCGCTGAATTCAAAGAGACAGATCGTTTTAACTGGTTCCTTCGGTTAAAAACTGTGGTGCAAGAACACCAAACTGATCGTGTACAGTGAATTCCAGAGACACAACAAGCTTATTGAACACACTATGTTTCTGAACTCTGCTTGATATCTGTATGTCCCACCACCCACAACGTAACACGTATGTTGCGGGTTGCTCTGTATATTCTGATTCACACTGCGTACTTCCTATGGACAGAATCATCCCCGTATCAAAATCAGTCAGATGCTAAAGCCCCATCAACTCTTTGTGCTCAGTGAAAGAATCCAGTGCTAAAACAGCATTTTTGCTGTCTGAGATAACAGTAATCTCACAAGACAAATTTAAAGTAATATTTCTGCCACACACCTGCTCTGAGGGCTACATGCCTCCAGATCTCATATAAATTAGTTTAAAAACGTGGGTAGGTAGGTAAGGAGAAGGGTCTGGTTTTTGTTTTTTTCTTCAATTTTAGCAGCTTTTAATTTTTAAGAAACCGAACAACCTACATCCAGTAATATGTTAGATATTTTATATATATACTTTGTCAGCAGGATAAAAAAAAGTAAAACTATTTGAAGGCAACATTTTTTTTTCCTTCTGTTCTCTGTGTAAGTTAGAACAATTCAGCAGGTGCGTGACAAAAATATTATACACCAGATATGGTCCAATGTCATTTTTTTTCCAATAAAGTTGTTCATATTTCATTGGCCAGTTCTTCAGGTTCTGCAGAACTATCTCCGTTAACTGTGATCTTCATATCCTCTTCATATCCAGGGGGCATGAAAGCCAAAGCATAAGGGAAAAGCTTATGACAATTTGCTCTGTAAGTTTCAGATGCTTCTTTACAGTCTCCAAGGCTACCGTCACATAAAGCTTCTAATACCTCCATACAAGTCTAATCAAAGAGAAAAATAAAGAAGTGTTACGGTTTCTTTAACAATCACCTCAACACTCACAAACCAGAAACACAGAAACAAAAAATCCAACACCGAGAACTGTTTTCAGGCTTCTGTCAATATCAAATGGCATTGTTTTAAACTAGATGTGGCACAAAATACCGGTGTAGTCTCATTTGAAATAATGAAGTTTTAAAAGGGATTGGAAAACCAGCTGGAAATTTTGACTGAAAATGAAAATACTCACTTATCACCTGTTCCTTGCTTTCCTTAAAAAAAAAAAAAAAAAAGTGATTCTTATTCATTGACAACCAAGAATCACGCCTGCTTGCAAGCAAACGTGGAGTGTGTGTTTGTAGTGTGCCCCTCTCCCCATCTTGGGATACACTGAGCACTTCAGCAGCATAGAATGGGCATTTGTATTTTATTGCTCACAAATAAAAACCACAAATCCAGAATATACACTACAATTCCCTAATCATGACTTTTAAGGACGTGCTTTAATACAGAAGTGGAGGAATTGTGGAATAAAATTAAAACGTAAAACCACACAAATACAGCATTTTCTATAGCATCAGCTGAACAGCCAACTGAATTAGATGTAAAAACATTTCTGGCAGGGTAAAAAAACTCCACGCTTTTACATTTATGGATATGCGCCTTCAGTATGCCTGTAATTAGTGAATGAAACCAAATTACTCAGATGTTATCACATCCTTCAGACATATCGGCAGTTTCATATCCATTTCTGTCCATGATTTCGAAGTTTTTCTTTTGCAACCCGCCTTCCAAACATATGAAACTGACCTACTGAGCTTCGCTAAAGCCTGACAGCATTTAACATCCTGTATATGCTGTGTATGCCAGCATTAGCATAGTAAGCTAGTCTTTTTCCACTCCTCTGACATTTACTATAGCTCTTACTTGTTCTGTATATTGAGATTAACAGCTCTGTCCTCCTGCTGTGGGATTATGAAGTTCTCATCAGCAACCCCTTTTCCTCACATTTGCTCTTTGTGACACTGGCACCCACAGAATGTCAAATATATCTAGATTTCTGCTTTTAACGTGCCCAGAGACAGCTGCTCTTTACTAAAATGAAATGTAATAAATTTAATCTCTTTACACATGAGAACACCTTTCAACAAATGCCTTGACCCCTCAGATTTCTCATGTTTTTGAGGACGCTTTCAGTTTCCCATGGGAAAGTCCAGGAGAACTCAACTCTTACTTAAGAAAGCTCAAATTAAACTTTTTTGGTTTTATCACAATGCTACTTGTATCATCTAGTTATGTTGCTGAGTCAGTAGGTGCCTCTTACAGTCCTACCACGGTAACACCTCTAAAACAACCAAGCATTTTTGGTTACATTTTAATTTTTCCTCAGTCTGATTCCCAGAATCCTACTCGGGCAATAGAACACCTATGAAGCAAAAATAATGCTGTTGAAGGCCATTTAAGTTTTGTTTTCTGAGTTTTCTGATAATCTATCTTAGGGTCTTTGAGACTGCTCAAATAGTAAAATAGGAAAAAAACAAACAGTTTATGAAAACTGTTAAATCTGTACTTAGGACATAAAAGACATGACTTTGTGTCCCATAAAGACTCAGATCCCTCTCTATCTGATCTGGTTAATATCCTAAGAGAGTTAATAAATTATGGAAAATTGTCTTTTCTTGTCTCTTTTCACTCTGTTTTGTCAAAAAAATTTCACTGTGAACTTAAAATTCTGCACAAATGAAGTTGTGTTGAACCCAGTCTATTTACAAAGAGGGTTTTTTTGAGAAAATGTTGATTTGTTTGCCCACAGAAGAATAATTTTATTAGAAAGTTCACCCATTTTCCTTGCAGCAGATCTAAAAAATTCTGGACTCCTTGGACACAAAGAGCACAATGAAGTGCCAGGAGAACTCGAGAGAAACTACATGTCCTACAGTTTGTCCAGCCTGCCATTGAATCTCTCTAATACTTCTTCAAATGTGCTGGATGCTCTCACAGTGATGTCAAAGGGAACAGCTGGGACACAGAAATAGTTTAGAAAAGTCTAGAAAAGAGAAAGGCTATTTTATTCTTTCTCTGCTTTGTCAGGTAAGGTCCTTCCCATGTGCAGTCACAGGAAGAAAAAAAACATGTTATTAATTCTTTATAAGAAACATACAGAGCTACTAAAACAACTACCTTTCTCAAATGCTTTTGAGTTGCAAGTTAGAACTGATGAAGGTGGGTGAACAGGGAAAGCAGCACAGTAGCAGTAGCACAGGAAGGTTATTCCCTGACCACCAGGACAGAGCACAGTTTCAAAATTTGATAAGCTTTTTTACACTTATCTATATACTAAGGCCAAAACATGTATATGCACCTTTTGTTTAAACTAAGGTAATCCACACAGCTTGCGGGAAGGTGAATATGAAAAGCCTTCACAGCATCTGAGCCACTCCTAAGTCAATCTTTTTCTTGTTAACAGTCACCAGTGTAACAGTTAAAGCTGGGACAGTCTAAAATCTTTTCTTCTTAGGGCACTTTAGCATCTTTTGCCATGTGAATTCTCTTGTGTTTAATCAGCTTTCCCATTAACAGAAGCAATTATGTGGTTTCTGTTGCTAGGGAGCTATATTCATATTATGACAAAACTAAATTACATATGCAAAAAGGACATTCAGCACTTCAGAGAAACACGATACCCCTTTCTCTCACAGGACAACTTCTTACCATGAGAGCATATCAATCATTTCGGTTTCCTCTTACCTCTGTAATTTACATAAAGCTTTCATAGATATACCAGAAGTTGTTTACAATTCATAAACATCCATTACCTGAAGATTTCTGTTAATGAGAGATTCATCCAGGGTCATTGCCAGTTCCACTGCCCTTTTCTGACTGGAAGGATCTAAATAGTACATCATTTTGGCAGCTACAGGAGGAAAAAAAAAGCAGTGGATGACCAAAAAAAGTCTTAACACAAACATAAACCAGAGATAATATGACTAAGTAGGGATACGGAAGTCTACAGCAGTAGTTCAAAACTGAACTTAAAGCTTGATGTCTGAGCAAGCAGAAGGGCAGAGCTTTAGTTCTACAATTCAATGAACAAAAACAAACAAACATTGTCTACTCTGCAAGACAGAAGCATTTTGTAGTGTACACTAGGATCCCAAGCAGCAAAGGTAGCAAATCAGACCAGACACAACACACTGCAGCACCACTGCTCACATCTCCTTCACAGAGAAACAAGGACACAGAGATACCTGCACTAGAGCCGTTGCTATAATACTGTGTCGGGACAGGGTTTTGAGTACCATGGCACAGATGTACTTGAAGGGACTCAATGACAGAAAGGATACAAAAGTAAACTCGCTGCTTTTTGTGGCCAAGTCTGAGCCACCGATGGTAATGCTGCTCCCCTGGGTGGTTTACATCACGTGGTACCCACTGTAATGGCTAGCCACTATTGACACACAGCATTTCACCTGAGGTAACCAGCCCCACCTAAGCTCCTTTTGTTAGGCACAGCAATGGCTCCAGGCATTACCTGCCTTGCTGAGCACTCGGTCTCTTCAAATGCTTGTATCAAATAAAAATCTTTGTAACTACTTCACCTACCATAGCTCATACAAACTATTTCACAGATACATTAGAAGACAGTTACAGTCTTGTGATACACTCGACATGCATCAAAAATTCGTATTTTAGCAGCATACAGGAAAAAGTAAAGAAAAACACAGATAACCTGATGGTCATGTTTGTCACAAAACACAAACCCAGACAAGAAAAGCATTCCTGATGGAAAGACTTTTTTCTTCACCCCCACCAAGATGTCACTGCTAAGTAAACCCAGAAAATACAGAAGGAGAGCAGAAAAGGGATAAAGGCAAAATACCTGATAACCTATGTGGTAGTGAGTCATAGTTCTTTTTAAGGAAAGCTTCATTAAAGTTCTTTGGATTAGTTGCTCCAAAAAGTCGATTCATTTCTTGGTTTAACACTGTTCTAACTGCATCAGGCAGATCCTTACTTTCAGATACTACAGAATTGGAAAAAAAGGAAATTAATCAAGGCGAGTGCAGGTGATCACAGTAAAATGCACACTATGCATTTAAGTATTTGTCACGTTAACATTATTAATACACATGTAAAAAAAAAATCTCAACAGAAGCTGCATGACTTTCAAAAAGATAAATAACTGGATCTGTCTGGAAAAAACTTTAAGGCAAAGGAAGAGAGAGAATCCTTCCAAACTTGTAATAAAAAGGACAAAATTCTAAGCCTTGTTCTCATACACTGACACAAGCTGCTCACAGATTCCTCACTCTGCAATTTACATCTCTTCACTTGCTCTTTCAGGGTTACACTATACTACTTACAGTGTTAAAAATTTAAGGTTTACTAATACTTGTGAGAATAACTACTACATCCAGCTGCAATCACAACAAACATACTTAATTTTAGCATGAATCAGTTGTTTGAAAAGCTAATACATGCATTAAATATTTTGAATAATGGTGCTAACAGTCTACAAACTGAATATCAATGACTGTATGCAGGTTAGGCATCATCAGGAAGCATTTACAGATCAAGTCCTATCAGACAGATCCATACCACTGCTGAACAGGTGAATCATACACTCGTGAAGCCAAGGATGACTAGAATCAATAGCAAAGGCTCTCTTCACAGACTGAAGCATCAGAAGGAACTTCTCTGAAAAAGAAAGTTTTGGCAAATGGTAAAAAAACTGTAACTTCCTGCATTATGTCACAGGAGCGTTTAGTGTTTGAAATTGGAATCATCAGAAATTAAAGCTGCAACAGTCATTTTTATAACATCCCGTTATTTCAGTAGTGAAGTAAGCCTGTTAAACTAGTAAGTAAATTTGAACATAGTAAGTTTTGAAAGCATAATATTAAACTGATACAAGAATTGAAGAGTTAAGTGTTTCAAAAGACCAGTTCTCATTTGCAATTGCACATCACTTCTTTACAGTGTGTATTCCTCTGAACTGTAGATACAGACAAATATCCAGGGCAAATGCAAGCTGAGAAAATTAACTACAGCCCCATTGCTTACAGATTTAAACCTTGTTTTTTTTACAAACTGCTCATGGTTGTGGTGTCAGTCAAGTGAAAAGGTGTGTCTCAACAGAGACTGATTCCTCCTATCTCATCTCTCACCTACCTTTTCGAAAATAAATCTCAAAGGCAAAAAGATGCGTCTCTATTTTGTTCTTCACTAAATTCTTCAGGGGAGTTAAAAATTTAATTGCTTCTTCCAAAGGTGCTTCAACCTACAGGTTCAAAGAAAAGACATAAAACTAAGTCACTATTTAAATTTAACATCTCTTCAACAACAGAATTAGCTATTTCTGAGCCACATTAGAGTTACTCTCACAAGGCAATACATAAGACGCTTAGAGCCTCTTCTGTTAAAAATTTTGCATCTTTCACTCAGTAATGGTGGCTAAATACAGACTGCCAAGTCTAAAAAATTGCTCTGTGATGGTTACAAATCACCTTCTCCTACAGAAATACAAATCTTTGCCTCCTAGCACAGATCAGTAGTAAGCAGAGATGCAGTTGAACCTGCATTGTAATGGGGGCAGCATGGCTCTGCACCCATGGGCCAGAGATATTGGTAAACAACCATTTGATGCCCATGACGGAGTGTTCTTGGGAGCTTCAGACAGGGCTCCTGAAAGCTGCGAGGTCACAGTGATGTTCCTAGCCAATACACTAACAGAAAGCCTGAAGTACACGAGACCTCTCTAGTGGTCTCCTGATCTTAGCTAGTGTAATCCAGTAAATAGACAGCTTTAACACAAATTAATTCCACACAAGGTTTTTTTTACAGACAGATCCTTGCATCTAGAGGTTAGGGACAATTCAAACAAGAACTGTCTGATGCCCTTAATATTTATGTTTTCGTGCATGTAAACTACTCTCCAAGAATCAGATACAAATTAAATTGTTGTCTGTCAATAACATTTAGTTATGTTACAGAATCACATAATCTTAAGGGTTGGAAGAGACCTCCAAAGATCATCTAGTCCAACTCCCCTGCTGACCACCTAGAGTAGGTTGGACAGAAGCACTACACTTCATTGCAAATAACTGAGTTGAAGACAATGATGGACACCTTTTGCAGTTCCTGCTAACCACACGCTATAGCAGTTTTCATCAGAAAAATTGCATCATTTATATGTGCTGCCATGAGTTACACACCAGTCAACTGGGCACATTGGAAGCTATAATAAAATGGATTGCAAAGCTATGCCTTTGGTGCCAAAGCTACAGATCCAAACATGTCTGTCTAGGGGCAACTGTTTCAGACAAACTGTTTCAAACCACCAACTATGTTAGAAACAGTTTTCTGGAACTAGGAACCAACTGAATTTGGAAGTGTCTACATCATGATTCTGATATTAAATTTGGAAGATAATTGGGGAGCATTTGCCAAAGCGCTGCAACTATTCCCTGTAATCTCGGGGACTGCCTAGACATTCCTGGGATATCCCACAATATCCTTCTACTCTAGAAATCAATTTCAGTGCATACCATTGTGACCATTTCAATCTTAACTGCCACTGCAGTTACAGTGCTGCTTCTTGCAATCAGTGAGGTAAGCAATGGGAATACCAAGAACGTGCTTAAATGACTAGTCAAGTCACTTGCTGGTTACAGAATGAAGTTCATCATCTCAGTTTTCAAACATAAAAAGCCAATAATATACACCATGTATGTAATGTAATATCAGTACCTGGATACTCTACTGCTATTTTTTTCCAGTCTCTATATATTTTTTAATCATTTTCCTCACATTTTTCAAGTATTTTCTTGCTCCTTACAGGTACAACTTTTACCACAAGAAGAGTCTTCTGGGTCACCTCACCCCCCCTTCATATATCTCTACAGCTTTTAATCCAGATCTCAAAATCCATCTCAGTCTAGTCTGCTACTATTTCCAAACAGCTGCTTTATGCCTTTTTTTCTTCCCTCATTCAAAACAAATGGAAACAAATGCTGTTAAAGCAGTCACTGTTTTTCAGTGTCTCCTCTTTCACAGGTGGTCTATGCTTTATAAATAAAAAAATATTATGGGACATAAAGACTGAGTGATAATCACCTTACATACAGAATAGAAAGACTTTCTAGTTGAAAGATCAACTAGAAATAGGGTATAATCAACAAGTTAGTGCAATACACACATGAAGACAATTCCACCTGTAGCAATGTCTATGACTTCAATCACCACCCTTCAGAACTAGGCACAAGAGCTGTAATTTCACATTACTGGCAGTATATCCACCAGGCTACTCCTAGAAAAGAAATCTTTTTAAAATGCTGCCTTGTCAAGAGAAGCCATAAAAAACTCCAGTTATCTGAATGTCTTTCAAATGGTATGTATGCTTATTGTAACATTTCTATAAATTTCTATGCACCTTTGCCAATTTCTCGGGGATAAGTTCTTCTTTCGGTCCACCTATTTCTTCATCATCATCATCTTTCTTCTTTTTCTGATTCCTCTGTTGCTTTTCTTTCTCAGCATTCTTCTTCTCCTCCTCCAGCTGTGCTTTCTTTTGTGCTCTTCTCTGCTTATTTCGTAGCTTCTTTAGCTCCTTGTCAGACATATTTGCTGTACACATGCAAAAGGCAAAAGTAAAGTTGATGTCTAATATTAAAAGTCTCAATCAGTTGTCATACACCATCATATTTTTAAAAATATATCAACTAACCAGTAGCTACAGAATGACAGGAGTTGGAAGAGATCTCTGGAGATCATCTAGTCCAATCCTCTTGCTAAAGCAGGTTTTCCTTGATCAGGTCACATAGGAACATGTCCACGTGGGTTTTGAAAACCTCCAGAGAAGGAGACTCCACACCCTCCCCAGGTAGCCTGTGCCAGTGCTGCCATTACATTTGTAAAACCTTACTTGCCATCAATAGATTATTTTACAGTCTACACTGCTGCTTCATAATTCACAAATTGTCCTGATTTCACAAAGGAATAAGAATCAGAACAATAGTATAACATGCTGAAGGCAGGACCAGGTAATTACAGCATGACACCACAAATGCAGTGCTAGGAGTAAAAGTGCACACCGATACACATTAATTTATTTCATAGGCGTTACCTATGTTTTATGTACAAATTACATGGTCCAATAAAAATGAGATGAAACAGTTACAGTTTGGCACAGACTGTTTCAGTTTTGCTTTTAACATCCTACAGACGTCTTACATTCGATTCATATTCAGATTCTCTCCTCTCTCCAATTACAGCATGGAGAATTAATTTAAAACACATCAGAAAGTTGCTACAAGAAATTCTATTACACTTCCACTTGTCTTAATTTGAATCCAAAGCCATAAAGATGAACTGAGATGAGAAATACTAAAACTCTGTAAATTCCTCTGGAAGGATCCAGAAGCCTCTCTTCACACCATTTGAGGTGCCCCAAGCCATAATCACTGAAGTTACTCTCAAACAAGAGATGAGGGTAAAAAAAGAAATGGGTGGATATAAATACTATTTTTTACATCAGAAGCAAGAGAGGATAAAAATTAGGTTGCTACCCAGTCAAATTTCTGCATCTTGGTAAAATGCTTAGAAAGAGCTACTACCAAGCACACCTGCTTCAAGCTCTTATTTCACAGACTGATCACCATGCAAATTCCATGTTTTCTCAGCAACTTCATAACACAAACATGTTTTAACTTAAGAATTACAATTGTCACTACAAAAAGCATCACTGTTTTTCAACAGCCAAAAGACGTCATGTATCAGTTTAATTTTCAGTAGAAATCTCCTTCTATTTGCAGGCCAAGTTACAACTGTCCTGCTCATAGCTGTGAAAAAACTCTTACTTTTTGCTACTACAGTTGACAACTGTAAGAATGCTGGATCTTAATAAAACATCCACTAATTAATGAAACTGCATATTTAATAAACCCTGAAGCTTGAATACCTGTATCAGCCTCGTGTTCTTTATTTTCATCTGTTAAGGGATTATCATGAAGTTTCAAATATATCTCTATGGCAATTCGTGCTGCCTTGAAGTAGAACGGATGCTGTCGAAGGACATCTTCTAGTTTTAACAAGTCCACATAAGACCTAAGGGTAATCTTCCTCATACAGTAAGTGTGAAAGTCAAACTGGTCGTCCGTGATTTCTACAAAATGCTAACACAACACAGTGTAACATTATTTAGCCAGTATCAACACTCAGATACTAACCTTGACTTTTTTAATAAGCTCTCCCCAAAGGAATAATTTAGTAGAAGCCTGCTCTTTGACAAATACAGTCTAAGTTTTAGAAATGTTGAATTAACAAAATCTTCCAAAAATAAAGTCACAGTGAAAAGAATCAAAGGCATCTTAAGCTAAAACCAAAATTCACCCATTTCACAATCTCTTAACAGTAACTACCCTCTGACAATTTGCAGTTGAAGGGACAAAGGTTCTACATTTGTTGCATTTAAATAGCACTTCTTTTATGAACTCCTCTATTTTTTTCAGTCAGAAGTATAATTTTTACTTCCTGTGGCAACAAATCCCACACTCAAGTCACGCAGGGTGCAAGAAAGTACTTCCTTTTGTTCAAGATCCGCTTTCCTCATTGTCACCTGATGTGCCTTTGTTTTTGTTTGAGAAGCAGGGATTCCCCTCTTCCACATCTCAAAGTATTTATCTCATAAAACCTCATTCTAAACTGAGTTGCTGCTTGTTAAAGCTGAGAATAAAATAGTAAGCATGACAAGCTAATTGAAATCTCTTCACGTCAAAGTTACTCCATGGCACCTATTTTACTAACCCATTTTTAAGGATCAGATGTAAACACCATGACAGATTTATATATTGGTAGAAAAGTACTACTTCTCTAGTCACTTAATTCCCAAGACTGTCCTTTTCTCTGCTGCTGTACACAAACACACAAGTTTTTTGCAGCACTGTCTATAACGGTTCTGGGATTTCTTTCCTCAGCAGCACTAATTCTTGTAAGAGCTTTTATCACTTATGCACAGGCAAAGAATACTCGTCCCTCCTTTATCAACTACACTGTTGAACGTTACACTTCATGTGCCATTTTATCATTTAGCACTGAGACAGTAAAAGTGTTGTCCTTGCACTATCCAATCCCTTTCTGTGATCATTCATTGATGTGCCAAAACAAGGGAGCCCCCAGAGAGATGCCTTTGTAATCTCCATGATCCTTTTCCTGTAAAAGTTAATTATTTGCTCCTACTGTGCAATGAATCAGCTATTAAATCCATGAGATCAACTTATCTTCTTTTACTGAGACAGTTTAGATACCTTACAGTGTGAAGGATGAATTACATCTTTATATTTTTAATAACTTATTTTAAATCATAGCTTTTTTTTAGGAAGACATTTAATAATCTTTGATAGTTTTTTTACACAAATTGTCTACCTCTAAAGATACAATGGCTTAACAGTAACCATCTATTGTTTAAGTCCGGGCTTGTCAGCTCAGACATGTTATTTTTGGACTCAAAAGTACACATACTCTTGGCTTGTATCTGCTTCTGTGTACTCTGTCCTATCCTGGGTCTTGATTTATAGAAACTTTTTACAACACACAGTTTACAAGGGCATTTTTAGGAGGAAATGTAGTTGAATCAACTTGCCACTAGACAAAAATGAAACCTCTCCTGAAACTCCGTGAAATATACCCTCAGTGCTCAGAAAGAAAGCATATTAGCACAGTAAAATTAAGCTAGCATTTTCCAACCTGGGCAGTTAAACTACATACGTACTCTCTCAATTTCATGGCATTTCTTAAGTGCTTCTCCAAATTTGTTCATTGCTTTGTAAGCTTGCGCACATTCCGTCTGAAACCACATGCACTGCATTTCATTCAAGTTCTCTACTGCCGAGGTTCCTTCCTAAATGCAAAAACAGCATTAAAAAGTCTCATTGAATTTATTAACTGTAATATATTTTATCTGGTTTTAATTAAAAGCACAAATAAAGATGATATCAACAGAATGCTTAATTTCAAAACTGGACTCATGAATGAGTATCAGAAATGCCATAGTTAAGATGGAATTGCTTTGTTCTTTCATCAAAAAAGTTCCTTCATGTTCCAAGAGTCAGAAATACACAATGAATAGCTTGGTAGCGACCCTTTAACTGTGGTAGTTCCTTGTTTTTAAAGATCGGAGAGACATTCCTTCGGTTCTTAATATTGTGCACACAACACAAAAAATAGCAGAGAAGCTCTAGCATGTGGCATGACACCAACAGGATATTTAACTGTGTCTTTCAGAGACCTGCTGATTGAGCTAAGCCTAGTAGCTCGTAGTCGCAATAGGTTATTTCTTATGCAATCCATATTAGAGAGCAGTGGCAAAGCAAAAGGAATACCGGTAGCTTTGACACCTTTCGATTCAAAAAAGGAGATTACTGTTGTCTTTCAAATGTGTTACATATACTTGCTACGATCAGTAAAACCTTTATGTCTTTCAAGCTTAATGCCAGTCTGCTACTTGGTGCAGATGCAGCCATTCTGACTACTCTGATTTTGCAAAAAACACAGGTTTATTCAAGAATCAGCCAAGAGTCAAAGCTGTGAAACTGACAGGTAATATTTAAATGGTAGGGTAAGGATAATGCCCCTAGTAAGAAAGGCAGGCTTCAAATCAGTCTGATTTAGATGGCTGGGAAAAAAAACACTCAAATCCCAAAACCCACAAAAATTGTTATTTCCACTTCCATTATGCTTAATTTTGTTCTCTTTAGTTATTGTTTTTTAATTAAGAAGCTTGTGTTTGAGAACTAGATGTAAGACCAAAAGATGGTGAAAAAGATTATGCAGAGCAACACCACTAAATGATATTTTTTGAAGTTGAGTTTGGAGCAACTGGCATGCTTCCTTTATTGACATAATCTTAAAGCTGTTTAAGGCATTGAGATAGGTTTGCTAACCTAGATTCGTACCAGTTTTGCATCCAAAACTCCATATAAAGCTATTGAGTTTGTATAAAACAGAACTTCCCCTTCCTCCATGTTTGCCCACACAAAGATTATACTGTGGGTGAGTGGAAAGATAACACAAGTTATTCCACAAGTGATTAGGCCCATTTCATTCAAAAGAGCTATGGTTAGATGCAACAAACCCTTGTAAACTTAGAACACATTTCTTCAGCTTCTTTAATGGAGTTCGCTTTCAACATATATTTTGCACATTTGGAGTTGATAAATCTGTCTGCTGTGTCCAAAGCCTGAGCCTCATCCATCCACCTTGCAGCCTCTTTAATATTTCCAGCATGCTTAAAGAGACAGAAATTCAAGTTAGATTCAGTAATTTTAAAACATGTATGCTGTCTACTCACTGTTCAACAGAATTGGTTAATTTTTAAGACTTTTAAAAATAATAGCTTTCTTCAGGAAAGTGACAGAGCTTTAAAAAACAGAAGTACTACATGTTTTTCTTGAAAATGCTTAAAGGACACTTTAGATAATTTCATTCTGATTGAAAATCATAGTGTAGTTGAGAAATTGTTTGGAAGTAGTTAAAAAAAAAGGGGGGGTAAGAACAGGAAGACACTAAAACCAGTAAGTAAATTTCTTAGTTTGATTTTTAATATGAAAAAATATAATTGTAAACCTAGAATTATAATTGTACAGTATATTTGCTTTTTGTTGACTTAAAAACCTTCCCAGGGGCTTATTAATACACAATAAAAAAACCATCAAGTTGCCACACAATAACTTTACCTAAATATTCACTAACATTAACCAAGTAATTTTCCATGGATTATCCATGTGTCTTGCTTTATACAAGCTTAACACTTCAACATTTGCATCAAAAGTGTTACAGGAAGGTATAAGCATATGTAAAAGCCTTCCATCATAACAAACAAACAGCCTCTAGTCACTAAGTCAAACTTACCTTATAGATTTTTGCTTTCACAAGGAAGAGTTCTATCAAAGTGGGAGTACTTTCTATAGCAGCATTTATATATTCTAGAGCCAGGGATGGCTGTCCAATTTTATCATAATGTTGAGCCAAATAATACTGGACCCAGAGTAAAGTGGTAGGAGGTTCTTCTTTACCATCATCTTAAGGAAGAAAAATGGAGGGTTTTTTATTCATTAAAACAACACGCCAGAAGGAGAGTGCTATAGTCACTGAATTTAATTTTGCCTCTGTGTCAGGCTGTCACATCAGGCCTGCAAGTGCTTCTAAACAACAAAGTCCAGGTAAATCCATTAACTTCTAAATCTATGGTTCAACAAGACCTGAGCATATACTGTTCGCTTCTCATACTGTGGTTTTAAGGAAAAGGAAACGTGAGTTAGTGGGTCACCAGGGAACTGCATTTTTTTTCCAATTAGTTCCTTAATCAGGGCAGCCAGATGTGGAAGACTGCAGTGTAAAGTTCTTTCTTAAAACTGTTTTAGATTAAGGGTATAGCAAGAAGTCCTGCTAAGCGCAAGTGTTGCATAGTAGCAAAATGAAGAATTTCAGTACAGTTGGCATTTACATGTTTTCAACCCATATACTTAAATATTTTCAAACAAAACAAGCTGGCTGTTCTCAACTCTAGCTTTAAAAAGATTTTCTGTCTCCACCTTTGACAAATCTATCATCACTGTCTGCCTACACTGTTTGCCTAAATATATTCTAGAAAACATTCCTATACACAAGACAGTTTTCAGACTTAAAAAAAGCTCTCCTTGAAATCCAAAATATTACTGAAGTCTTAAAAGATAAGACTCACTACTCTGTTTTGACTAAGAAGCACAGCACTCTGCAGGATGTGGCAGGGGGGTGAGGCAGGGTGAGAGTGTGTGGGCTCTGGTCCTGCCAAAGGACCTGGTTGTTCAGTTTATGCTGTAAATTAACTGTGCAATTATACACGTTTGTTAATTTTAAGGTAGCAGAAATTTCTTTGAATCAAATTTACTATTAAAGCAAATATTTATTCGAACTGAAAGAACACTAAGGCATCTTCCTTAAACCAGAAAAGCACAAATGTGTCTGAAAGGCTTGAACAAATTTCAACAATTTCAATTCCAGGTATTAAGTGGTTGTATTGTAGCCTATAGCACTGAATTAAAGAGAAAAAAACTATAACAGCCAACTTAGGTAAGAACTTCATAATGAAGTAGTGCATTAATGTTTCTGCAANTGTTCAACAGAATTGGTTAATTTTTAAGACTTTTAAAAATAATAGCTTTCTTCAGGAAAGTGACAGAGCTTTAAAAAACAGAAGTACTACATGTTTTTCTTGAAAATGCTTAAAGGACACTTTAGATAATTTCATTCTGATTGAAAATCATAGTGTAGTTGAGAAATTGTTTGGAAGTAGTTAAAAAAAAAGGGGGGGTAAGAACAGGAAGACACTAAAACCAGTAAGTAAATTTCTTAGTTTGATTTTTAATATGAAAAAATATAATTGTAAACCTAGAATTATAATTGTACAGTATATTTGCTTTTTGTTGACTTAAAAACCTTCCCAGGGGCTTATTAATACACAATAAAAAAACCATCAAGTTGCCACACAATAACTTTACCTAAATATTCACTAACATTAACCAAGTAATTTTCCATGGATTATCCATGTGTCTTGCTTTATACAAGCTTAACACTTCAACATTTGCATCAAAAGTGTTACAGGAAGGTATAAGCATATGTAAAAGCCTTCCATCATAACAAACAAACAGCCTCTAGTCACTAAGTCAAACTTACCTTATAGATTTTTGCTTTCACAAGGAAGAGTTCTATCAAAGTGGGAGTACTTTCTATAGCAGCATTTATATATTCTAGAGCCAGGGATGGCTGTCCAATTTTATCATAATGTTGAGCCAAATAATACTGGACCCAGAGTAAAGTGGTAGGAGGTTCTTCTTTACCATCATCTTAAGGAAGAAAAATGGAGGGTTTTTTATTCATTAAAACAACACGCCAGAAGGAGAGTGCTATAGTCACTGAATTTAATTTTGCCTCTGTGTCAGGCTGTCACATCAGGCCTGCAAGTGCTTCTAAACAACAAAGTCCAGGTAAATCCATTAACTTCTAAATCTATGGTTCAACAAGACCTGAGCATATACTGTTCGCTTCTCATACTGTGGTTTTAAGGAAAAGGAAACGTGAGTTAGTGGGTCACCAGGGAACTGCATTTTTTTTCCAATTAGTTCCTTAATCAGGGCAGCCAGATGTGGAAGACTGCAGTGTAAAGTTCTTTCTTAAAACTGTTTTAGATTAAGGGTATAGCAAGAAGTCCTGCTAAGCGCAAGTGTTGCATAGTAGCAAAATGAAGAATTTCAGTACAGTTGGCATTTACATGTTTTCAACCCATATACTTAAATATTTTCAAACAAAACAAGCTGGCTGTTCTCAACTCTAGCTTTAAAAAGATTTTCTGTCTCCACCTTTGACAAATCTATCATCACTGTCTGCCTACACTGTTTGCCTAAATATATTCTAGAAAACATTCCTATACACAAGACAGTTTTCAGACTTAAAAAAAGCTCTCCTTGAAATCCAAAATATTACTGAAGTCTTAAAAGATAAGACTCACTACTCTGTTTTGACTAAGAAGCACAGCACTCTGCAGGATGTGGCAGGGGGGTGAGGCAGGGTGAGAGTGTGTGGGCTCTGGTCCTGCCAAAGGACCTGGTTGTTCAGTTTATGCTGTAAATTAACTGTGCAATTATACACGTTTGTTAATTTTAAGGTAGCAGAAATTTCTTTGAATCAAATTTACTATTAAAGCAAATATTTATTCGAACTGAAAGAACACTAAGGCATCTTCCTTAAACCAGAAAAGCACAAATGTGTCTGAAAGGCTTGAACAAATTTCAACAATTTCAATTCCAGGTATTAAGTGGTTGTATTGTAGCCTATAGCACTGAATTAAAGAGAAAAAAACTATAACAGCCAACTTAGGTAAGAACTTCATAATGAAGTAGTGCATTAATGTTTCTGCAAAGCAGGGAACTAGCTGGTTAAAATTTCAATAAAAATGTCTTTAATAATTAGGATCAGCCTGTAAAGTTTTTTATGTTTTCCATCATTCATCATGTCTCATTTGGATTCAGTACGTATAGAACCATGCCACACAACATTTGTCGGTCAAAATTTGGAAAACCTTTTTTAATTCTCAAACATAATCCCCAAAAACATAAAACCCAGCAAAAGCTCCAAAACTCCCTCCCGATGAAGTCTGTGCTATCAGTACATTTTTGGTTTACATTTCTGTAATTAAAGACTTAATATAGTTTTTAAGTTTCCTGGACAATGATACATGCAAGTCTTGAAAAAAAAGAATACTTGAACCCAAAGCTGCAAAGACTTCACCAAATTTCTGGAAGCAGAAAAAATTTTTAGAACAAGTGACTAGATTTTTACTCCAGACTTTACATTTGACAGCTCAAATCCATTTTAAGGATGTGTCAAGTTCTGTGTTAGGGGAAAGAAAGAAAGAAGAAAAAAAAAAAAAAAAAAAAAAAAAGAAAAACCTTATCATCTCAATTTCTTCACTCTCTACTGATTCCCTGCCTCTGGATAGTCAGGTAATGCTTACACCAGGCACTAATGCCATGAAGTACAACAGTCTCAGCACTCACCGTTTGGGTTAAATAACCTGCAACTTCTTAGAGAGGTTTCATAGCCTATCACGAGCTCTTCTATGATTGCCACCTACACATGCAAAACGACCAAAAGAAATAAATAACTGTTGGCAAGATGGTATTTTATTTCAACTTGAACTACTCAGTGGTACTCAGGCCTGTTATTTTTGGTAAAATAATTCTGTAATATCCTGAATTACAATACACATGGAAACACACTGAATTTAACCTTTCTTTTCCACAAACAAAGACCAAGTCTCCCTTGCTTAGCAGTAGTTAGTCAATCTTAGTTTTCTACACTTAACTTAGCACAAGGCTATGTATGCTTGTACTTGATTTCTTCTAAATATAATAGGCCATAATGTTCAACAGTGTAGATGTAATGGGCACTGAAGAAAAAAGTTTCCTTCATTTGCTTAATGCATCACAGATAAGAGGCAGGACTTGTAAAAAGTAAATGAAAAAATCTACCTTCTCCTTGTCTTTATATAATGACCTCAAGGTATTGAAGACCGGTGGGCAACCTTTGCTGAAATTCATCCTTAGAAACTTGTCCAGACATTCCTTAAACTTTTCACCTTGAGAGGAAAAAGACCTGTTGATTTCGTTTTACCACACATTACTGATCAATTGCAGACTGTTTATACTGTTAAAACATTAGTTATCTAAGATACACAAGTGCTAACCTCTACCTGCTCAGTAAAAATGCACTTACCCGACAAAAAGTTTAATGGTAATCTTCTTGGAACTAGTCCCCTTGGGTATTTAGTCCAGGCCTCTTCATAGATCTTAAGCCTCTCCATCATATTAGCTGAAACAGAATTTTACAGTTTATTTTTTCATTCCTTTTTTTGGGAAGAAGGCAAGGGAGGCAGGTAGAATGATTTATTTCTGGTTAAAAAAAGAAACAGAATACATAGCAACAAATGGCTATATATTTCCTAATGAATATTCATTTCCATGTTAGTCTTCTCTAACCTGCCACACTAAATGCTTTCAGGTATTTAGTAACTGTAAATGCCTCTTCCAGCAGGGGAAGATCAATTGCTTATCTCATCTTAAAGAGTTTCTGACTTACCACTTTGCTAAAATCTTCAACAAAGAAAACAATTCAGGAGAATCATGCCTGTTTTACCAAAACTTGTATTACCTACAACTTAAGATTCTGATAACAGACATTAAAAAAAAATATTAAAACTGTCTTCTAAGAAATAACTCTGTTCTTTCAACCATGCACAAAGGTTACTGCACTTTGCTGTTTCAGTTTCAAGTAAGATAGATTAGCAACACCACAAGAAAAAATTCCAGCCTTTCTGGAAACAAAAAAACAACCAAACAAAAAAAACCCCACAACACTTTGACAGTATGTACACACCACTGACTAAACAGCAAAACTGGAGTAGGTACGTGTTTAAAGAACTGGTTTATTACTGAAATCAATACTAGTTTTTTATATATATAAAAAAATTCCGAATACGCAGAAACAGCTTATGTACTACAACGTATTAAATCATTACCTGGTTTAAGTGCCTTTTCTAGGCCTTTGTAGTAGGCCCAGTTCTCAGGATTTCTTTCTTGCAGTCCTTTGTAGACTTCAACTGCTTCCTCAAGTCTGCCAAGCTGAAGCAAGAGTTCTCCTGTGTGAAATCAAAGACATTTTAAATCAAGGTAACAAGATACTGAAGCAGTGGAATATTAATCACTCTACAGTAAAAGATCAGATAATACTTAAGTCCATGTAGATTCTGATTCATTAAAAAAAAACCTACCACAGTGGCATCACAAACTAACTGACAGATATGCTTTTACATTGACAATAGGTGCAATTACAGCAAGATTCTACGACTCATCCAGTAACTCTTGAAACTTACTTGAAAATCTAATGATAACAGCAAAATGCACATGTTTTTTTTCTCACTGAAGTGACTGGTTACTTTATGTGCAGTTTTTATTACAGAAAGCAATTAAATACTGTGTACTGGTTTTAATGTATATATCTTGAAAGACAAATTGAAATTACAAAGCTCCAAATAAAAAAATGGTTCTTCAGTCTGGCATTTCATAAAACTAAGTTCAATGTTTTCAATCTAGCCATTGATACGATTAATGTGTTATCAGGATTTTGCAAGCAATTGTCCTTTTAATGACACCTCATTATGAGACACAGTTGTTTGACCTACCAACTGTATAAGGCATCTTTGATGATGGTGGAATTGGAACAAAAGTCATCTCACAGCAAGGAATCATATTTTACAAATTTACCACTGGCAAATGTTAGGCACTGAAAGATTTTATCAAATTATCAATCCTTCACTCATTGAGAATGACTGAATCTGGAAAACAAACTTAATTTTGACCTCAGAGAGACAGAATCTGTCATTTTTATATAATGGTGGCAAATGCCAATAAGATTTTCAGTGTTTGTCCGTTGTATTTCATCCATGGCTTTTGCACATAACACTTAAAATTTGTTGCCAGTCATCACTTACTATCAGGCTTGTCAGTAGTACATACATCAGCTAAGTCTGGCCTAACAAAGGGAGCTGTGCCCCAAAAAGATGATCAGTTGTACCCTGTTGAAAATGCACAGACAGTAAAGATTATTTCTATCCTTTTTTTGGTAACTTTGTTTGGGGGAAGTGCTATTTGAAAATCCTATTTCAGTACCAGCCTCAGACCTTCAGAAAAACATCAAGAACATACACTACATCAAAGGACCTTTCAGATAAAAGTAAGTCATGAAAAAAATGAGACTCCCATCCCCAAAACCAAACCTCCTACTAAATCTGAGAAAATGGTCTGTGATAATCTCTACACCTATACCATTTATATGCAAACCAAACAACATCTCCAGCAAGCATGGAGAGTTGCCTACAATAATTTTTGCTGAGGAAGTACCACACACCTTCCGTGACACTGTCACTAAATTCCTAGGTTCTTTTTTTCCCAGACAATGAGATTACCGTTACCAGGAATACGGAGACAGCTACAACATCAATATGAATATACAAATAGATATACATATATTAAAAAATTATATAAAGTTTGTATAAAATTATAATGTATTTATCTTTCTTCATGCAATCATCAAAATAGATTCCAGTGTGGGCCATGAAAAAACAGTATTTTCAATAGACTGGAAATTTTCTAGGAGGATTATAAAGCATCAGCTACAATACTTTGAAAACGGGGCACCTGATAATAGAGCTGTAAGAATGAACTTCTATTTCTCTCTATTTCTCTATATCACTCTGCAACTCCAGTTACGGGATGTAATGGTATTATATTGCTCCATTGAAACATTACATGCCAGGATTGTAATAATTCAATAACAGAACCCCAGCTAAAGAGCCTGTTCCCATACACTACAAGAGGGACGAGTATAATTAGAAGTCTTCAACTTTGCCAAAGTTGATTCTGCCCTCTCAGCAAGTAGTCACCCTGTTAGGACCATTATCAAAGCTATAATAACTATTTGGGTAGTGTACTCAGACTCATGCATTTCAGGAAATCAAGACAGCATCATCTGTCTGAAACACTCATCAGCTCCAAAGCTGCAGAACAGTATGTGTCTACTCTGTTGATGTCTTCTCAGTTACACCAACCAGCTGCAAGACAAGCAGTCCTTTACCATGGGAGAATTAAATAATTAAATCTAAAGCCAAACCGAAGATGACGTTTGAAAAGAAGGGAAAAGCTGACAGTACCGACCTTCCATTCTATACTGTTTAAAAGCACCTTCAAAGAGTTATTACCTTTAGTTTCTTCGACAGCTAGTTTATCACAGATCTGCTTCTCATAGGTACAAAGATGCTCCAAGGCTTCTTTATGTAGTCCTGCCTCCCGGAGAACTTGATTTTGATAAAGCAGCAGTTCACTGTACTCATAGTCCACTTTATCAGGCGATGTCTACATGAGACAAAGACTCATGAGAAAGTCCAGTCTTCTAGAACATATTTAGGATTTTACTCTTTTGAATAAACAAACTGCATAAAGTTCTCACATCATACAATGAAGCAGTATTTTCAGTTTAAGCAGTAATCCATACAGGAATTTAATTTTTTTCCTCTTACCTGCTGTGTCTTCCTAAATTCCTCTAAAATTTTTGCTGCCATTTCATAGTCTTCCAGCAAGTGGTAAGCAATAGCATAACCAATCCATGACGCTCGCTGTGCAGGTCGGAGCTGAAGCAACTGGTATCTTGTTTCCTGAAAAAAAAAGTTGCTACTAATTTTCCTGACTTTATTCTGATGCACAGTAGAATCCAGACAATAGTGTGTCTTCAGTAGTCTAGCAATGTTACCAAAAAGTAGTTTTCTGAAAGCAAATCTTTGAACCAAGACAAAAAATAAACTTTAAAACAGTGCAACAGTCTCAGCTGAATAAAACCCAAGAATCCTCAAACAAAATAACACATCATGGCCAATTGAACACTGATGAGTCAGACTAACTTTGTTAATGTATGACACATGCTTTTCCTGTCCTACCACTTATGAACAGAATACAATTAAAGATATTTTGGTTTGAGTTGCAGGAACATTTGCTACATACTGGTGTTTCAAATTTACTTTGGAAGTACATATGCATTAAATAATTTCAAGTGTTGTTAGGCAAAATAGGTCATGCCAGTGCATCCTTATTCTTTGGCAAGAAGATAATTACAGCTGGAAGATGCAACAGATTTCCTTGGCATACTGCTGTTTTATTCTGAGGGAAAAAAAATATTATTTTAAATTACTTTCAGGAATCTGAAAGAAAAAAAAGTTACTACCTTTTGGAAGTACATATGCATTAAATAATTTCAAGTGTTGTTAGGCAAAATAGGTCATGCCAGTGCATCCTTATTCTTTGGCAAGAAGATAATTACAGCTGGAAGATGCAACAGATTTCCTTGGTATACTGCTGTTTTATTCTGAGGGAAAAAAAATATTATTTTAAATTACTTTCAGGAATCTGAAAGAAAAAAAAGTTACTACCTACCAAAAAAGCCCAGTCAGAAATCATGGTTAACAAAGAACTAAAACCGATTACAACAGTTTGACTAGAATGAAGATCACAATCAAGTAGGAGAGGGTGGAACTTAAAGCAAAGAACAACAAATCAAACACAACTTTATTCCTGGGTTTACTGAGTAAGTTCAAGTTCTTCAGGAACTAGCACATGATAAGTCATGAATGACTGGCTTCTGAGCACGTCAACACTTAATCCTTAGTACATTTTATAACCATGTATTACTTGTATGTTTATCAACTACACATTTGTAATCATATTTATCCAGAGGCCAAGAGAACATATATTTGCAAACAAATTTTGGCATCTATGCTAAGTTTATACTATCTTGACTCAGCAAGAGAGAAGTCAAATTTCTAAATTACTACCATGAAAAAGCCAGTGATTAAGTGTCCTGTTCACTGAGGACCTACGTTAGCTGGCAGTTTCACACTGTCCGAGAACAGAACTTTGCATACTGATATCATCTTAACTTGAAAAGGAAATCATCAACCAAGAGACCAACCAACTTGTTTTAACAATCCCAACTTATCTCAAAGATTTTTTTCCAGACAAAAGGAATGAAGACACCAGTTTATGTTAGCCGAAGAACAAAGTTTTGAGGCATTAAGAAACATAATTTAGGAAGAACTAAGAGTGTGTTTTTCAATTAATATTTGATTTACAAATACTTAGGGTGCTTACTGTCACAAACAAATCTTCTGTAGTCATTGTTCTGTCTAATCCTGAGTCATACATTGATCATGAGCAGCAACTATGACTTAGCCAGAACCATATGAACATCTCTGCAATATGCATACTAAACAGAAGCTGCTACTTAAAAAATAAAGGTATTGGTGAGCCAGACATCATCTCAACTCAAAGTCCAGCTACAACAGGAGTACCATTTGTGAAGAGGACAACAAAAAGTCTTTCTTCTTCTTTACAGCAGTATCATGGCCATAACACAAGCACCTCGTAACGGTTTGTTAGCATGAAACGGCATCTCACAAATCAACCAACACAAGGCAGCAAATAACTGTGTGCTGAAGGAACAGCCAAAAAGAGGGTTCCAACCTAAGTTTACCAAACTACACTCAGTTTTACCACAAAATACTCAAAAGAAAATAAGACTGTAATCTAAACATTTTGAGTATTATCAAGAAAGAGGAGGAGTATACAAGAGTTCTGATTCACAAACTTACACCTCACACGAAACCTAAGGAAATCTTTGGACTCACAGGAGCTGTCACTAATGCCCTGGTTAGGTGGGAAGGAAAATATGATGTTTCATGCAGCATATTGTTACCCACTGCCAAGAAAAAAAAACATGGTGGTCAGTGAGTGATATATTGTAAAAGGTTACTAAAAAAACCCACAAACTCCTTTGCCTGAACAATCGTTACCTTCTGAACACACTGCCTTTTACCTGTGGGAATCCTTGCAAGAAAGTAAGAAAAACTGGGGATTGTCTACAGTTGGATTATATCGCATTAAAAAATACCCACACAATTCTGCGCTGAGATGAAGAACCACCATTTACTATGACATTAGATCTGAATACTTTATAGAAATGATTCAGCAGCATGTCTGCACATAGCACATAGCTTTAACACTCTGGATCTACCTCTGTATTTTTTTAATGTATCAAAGCAACTTGTTACCTTCACTGCAGTTCCCTAGAAGCTGATAATAAATGTATACTTACCCTGTAACCTTCAAGATCCCTCATTTGAATCTGTAGCAGAGAAAGGTCTCTCAAGATTTGAAGATTGTCTTTGTCCCATTTCAGTGCATTTCTATAGCATTTGATAGCTTCGTCATACTTCTTGTCTGACCTCTGAAGAAGGCCATAAACATGCCAACCTGGAAAACTCTGTTAAGGATTCTATGAATTTGAAAAGGGAGAAAACAGATCCAACATGGCAATGACAGAACAGTCCATAAAAGTTTCTTAGGATGTTTTATAAATGGATAGTAACACTATTACGATTCCTTTCCTCAGCTGTACAAAGAAACCACATGTAGATTGAAGGCAGAATGGTTTGCCAATATGTACAGGGTCCATATGCTGCAAACTGTACTTTTTGTGTACTGGGGAGGAAATAAATAGGATCTCTGAAAAGTCTATCAGGCTTACTCAAAATCTTTAATAAGTGCTTATATTCTAGACAACTGAAGTGCTTGCACTTCCTGCATTCTAAATATATGACAAGTCTTTATCAATGCAATGGCAACAACTAATGTTTTTAAAGCCAATTACATGCTTAAATACCTAGTTCAGCCCACCACAAGTTTGGAGTTGCAGCTTAATGTCTGAAAAAAACCCACAACAATGCAAGCCAGAATAATATTTTGAACTAACTGTAGCTGCAAGTGTTGCTGCAAAACATCTGCCCTTTGGACACTTTAGACAAAATATTCTTATGTATTGGAAAGAAAATTTAAAATTCTGAACTTCCATTTTAAAGCCTAATGGTACTGGCTTTTGTTGCTATTCTATAAATCAAGTAGTTGCAGAAATAAACCTTTCCCATTCATAAGCAAAAGCTCTCTTTTGAAAAGGATACAGACATGACTCTTCAAGTCATTCCTTAGGCCTCTACGCACAAGTTCATAAGCTTCCTCTTTCTTCCCTAGACAGTTTAATGTTAGTCCTTTCATTGCCAAGGTTTCTTGGGAAAAAAAAAAAAAAAAAGAAAGAAATTAAGATTAAGTATCAGTATCATTTTCATAGGTTTTTCAGCTTAATATAGCAACTGTAAATATAGTACAAATGCAAATTTAGATTGAGTTGTCAGCATCAAAATCTTGCATTCTTTTTTTACATGGAGAGCTGCAATTGCAGATAATTCACTTAAGTACAGCAAGCACACCAATGCTTGCATTACTTCCACCAAAAAGGGAAGCAGTGTCTTATTTTAAAGGCACTAAAGCCATCTGCTCTATAAACATTTTGGAGAGGTGGTTTTTTTTGGTTTTTTTTTGGTTTTTTTTTTGTGTTTTACTGTAAAGGAGCATTATAAATATTCAAGTATTCATTCACAACACAGACTTCAAACGTATCCACCCATGCCAAAGCACTTAGCAAAGTCAAAACCAAACATTTCTGGACAATGAAAAGAATCTCTCGAGTCAGTATTACAAGCTCATTGACAATACAGTAAGGAACATATTTTCTTTTAGAATAAGACTACTCCTTCAAAAAAAGTAGCAGACAACAGAGCTAACAGACACACAGTGCTGAACAACATCCAATCTCTTCCTTTTGTCTTTCACTTCTACATGCGTGAATAACAATTTCCCCTGAAAAGTGATTTAAACAATACATACTTGTACTAAGAAACTTGCACCATACTGTAACGAACACTAGACTTGCAGCATAAACATAAGAAATGGCAAGCTATGCTGACTGGCTACAGGTAAGGATCAATCTTTAAAAGTAGAAAACTCATCAACAGGATGTGCTTAACATGGTGCAGATTTCTGGATGGTCAGTAAGCTTTAATGGCAAAAGGTTAACAATCAAGTGCTCCAAGTATGAAACTTACATTTACATTACAAAATTATTACTCTGTGCTAAAGTATATGGAAAAAACCGACAGCACCTGCTGTTTGAAAACTCACCTCCATGTTCCGCAAACTTTGGGTTAGAAAGGATCTGTTTACAGAACTTCAGCCCATTTCTATACTGCTTATGTTCGTAACACCTCTGTTGAAGAAGAGCAGAGTATAATAAAAAAATCTATAGAGTGAAAGTATCTCTGCACTTTCAAAATCAGGCTTCAGTGCCAATATTATAATGAACTGTGTAATGAGCTTCCTATGATTAAAAAAATAAAAATAAATCTTTCCATTACCAGAATAAAATAGTATATGTAAGAACAAACATTTAAATGTATAACTAGAGACACATTATCATACACCAAGATACCACAGCAAGCATTAAGTGCCCACAGACATTTAACTTTTCTTCAATATAAGCAAACCTTACATCATAACGTATCTTGGTCAGCACTCAACTCACTTTGGCTCAACTACCTTTCACTGAAACACTGTAAAACAACCTCCAACAACCACACAGGCAAGAAAGAAAATTACTTAATTGGAACTTGGCTTAAACTATCTCTGAAAACAACCTTTTATCATCAATTTGAATGCCACTTGTACCTTGTATACATCCAAGCTTTCAACACTGGTACATGCTAACATTATCTTGTTGTACTAGAAATTAAAACATTATTTTACATTCCTACTTTTATTAAACTCAACTCTAATGTTTTGCTTGTGTTTGAATCACATTTCATTATGCAAGGTGACGGCGATGTAAAACAGCATATGGCATGAACTTTTAAAATCAGTTTTAGTATTTTACTTGTCAACCTACTCCCTGAGTAAACCTTTAAATAGAAGCCAAAGGATGAAGAAGTAATATTGCAAACACCAATTCATTTACTAACTCACCTAATCGAATGCTAGGCATTTTTTTTGTTTCATTTTAGTACCAATGTCCCGACTTGAATATAAAAGAAACACAGATTGCTGGAGCACAGACTCAAATCACAGGAAATCGTTCGTAACAGCAACTCGCTGACTCTAGTTGACCAGTTCTGGTGGCAAGGTGGCTGACAGCAGTGTAAAATGGTGTACAGACAACAGTTTTCAAGTTCTCCTAAATAAGCTGTTGTTCAGGTTTCCATCCTTCCTCATGCTGCTTCAAATTACGCGTTTATAAGCATATATGGCCACTACTTACCCTCTAAGCACTCCCATTAAAAAAAGTCAGGAGAGGCAGACCCAACAGGTCTTCCCAACAAGTTTGTAGACCTTTCTGCTTGTAAAACTTAAAGACATGCTTTAAAAAGAAAATAGTGTATCTACCAGAATTTCTGTCTTGTGTTGCTTTTTGCATCATAAAACATTCTGTTCAGTGTCTACTTTCCTCTTCCAAAACAGAAATAAAAACACCGGCAAGAAACTTAAATGGTATAAAAAAAAATGGTACACCACTAAGTGGGTGTATTATTTTCCAAGTACTGAAGTCATACAGCTGAAATATCAAGGCTGAAGAGCAAGAGGCATCAGAAAACAAGGACCTTGATTCCCCTTTCCTTTTGACACCCTTTAAAGACTGGGAATCATGATAAAAAAAAAAAAAAAGAGAAGGAAGATGCTCAGGGAGAGCATCCAACACAAGAGAGGCTCAAAGAGGAATGTATGAACAAAAGACTGATAGAACGGTTTGGATTGGAAGGGATCTATAAAAATCCTCTAGTCCAACCTCTCCACCATGGGTAGGGACATATTCCACTTAATCACATTGCTCAAAGCCCTGTCCAACCTTCACTTTGAACGCTTCCAAAACACAAGTTGTTTCATCACCAAGGACAGGAAAAGTTGCAGGGTAACCACCTAGCAAAGGAAGATTAAGGGTTAGGTAAGAGGAAATGTGTACATGCGTCCTCTTTTTTTTAACAAGATGACATTTTACAAGGTTATTATTTACACCTTTTAGTCATCACCTGCTTTCAAGTAGCTGGCCGAGTCACCTTAATCAGCCACTGGTCAGAGATGACAGAGAGCTTACCAGTGACAACACAACAGGATCAAGTCTTTTTTTTTTTTTTTTTTTAAATTGAAATCATCAGTCATAGAAGTTACCGCCCAGGCCTCCTCCCTGAAAGCAGAACCACCATTTGCTCCCACCTAGGTAGGCGTGAAAGCAGTAAAACCTGTCACAAAAGCAGTGCTGCCACAGGAACTTCAGAACGTGCCTCCAGTGTAACTGAGGCACTGTCACAAGCAGAAGGGGTACTTTGGGGTTTCGCAATTTGCCTGTAAGTATAGCTGCTGAGACACTGGCTATGAAGATGAAATCTTATCTCTAAACAGTTCCATTTTACATACACTAACAACCAGTCAGTCTTTCACCTTGAAAATGAAGGAAAGTCAGCCAAGATGGTATACATGCTAAAGACAGGAAATACATACATTTTTCTCAGAGTAATACAGAACTTAGGATGCATGGTGCTTTATAACAGAATATATTTACTGAAGAATGTAACAAATTGTCCTTTTAGGCTGCACGGATGAAAAATTTATGAGGTCTTTCTCTACGTATATATGCGGAAAGGTTCCCATCAACCCAAAGAACACTGCATAGCACCAATAAATTACCAGGAACTGATCATGGTACTTCTATCACCTGAAGTACCAAACGAAGAACTAGCCACAGCTGCATATATAATGTCTTTATTTTCAGGTGTTTCTAAATCAAGGTAAGTCAGAGTGATTTTTTCATATCTAATTTCTCAAACCTCTCACATTAATACTTCAAGCCTATTTAATTCTGTCAATGTAAACATTTCAAATTGTGTCATTTTATGACTTTCCTTATTCTGTGTAGACATTGTATGTTTTGACAGTGGAAGGAAGGAAACAAATGATATTGAGGTCATCTCACAGTCTTCTTCAGAAAAGAAGAGGGAGCTGTTTCAACAAAGTGGGTCCAACAGCCTCACTGAGATTTCACTACTTGAAGGGATGCATATACTACTAATTTTCTTCTCCAAAGAGGTTATGGACCAAAAAGCTTAAATAAAGGTGTGAATGATAGAGAAAGGAGTCAGGAATTCAGCATATGCCACCACAGCTGGTGCAAACCCTGGTGAATCTTTGTCTGCAAGGAACAGAAACACAGAAGACAGATCTTCTTAAGAAAAAGGAGACAGTAAGTGTTGAAAAGGAGAAAGGAAGAAAGTAAAGATGAGCATTAGTAACACACAGCTTGTGAGAGAAAATCCTTAAAGGAGTCAGTAGTTGCTGAATAAGAGGAGAAAAAAACCAACACCACAATAATAAAATATAGTCACGGAAGCAGGAATGGTAAGGTTGAAAGTATTCTTGGGACAGAAGGATATAGGCCTGCTGGAAGCAGAAATGATCATCATCTGGGTAGTTTGTTTCCTCTCAGATGAATAGCTTGTAGCAGTCACTCCCAGGCCTCCAACTCTTACTTTGGGACAGCTGTTCCACAGAAGCAAAATATTTATCTGTTCCAGACACTGATAAAGAGCACAGTTGCCTCCTCTAAGCTAAGATTCTGTACACACGCTTCCAAAGCCACCAGTCAGAGCCTCCTTGTGATGCTTGACAATTAAGTGCTCCAGCTATGGCTTGTTGACATCATGAAATGAGAAAACATAAAAGGTTCAACTTCTAAAAGTAAGGTTGATGTTAATTCTTTAAAAGAATCTGACTCAATTAGTATTGCATCTCAATTACACATATGTTGCCTTTCCTACCTTTTCCTTTACTAAGATCTTTTAAGATACCTAACAAGCTTTTCTATACATGCTATGGCCAGAATTGCAGCCTACTCTAAATACTTTAAGATATTTTTTTATATCCTTTAACTATTTTTCTCTATAGCAAGGAAATAGCATCTGCTTTAAAACAACTCTACAAAGAATTAATAACATGAGGCAGACAGAGTACAAGTCCCTCAAAAATCACTCCGGATTGTATCAGGTAGGAGAGAACTTGCATTTGCATTGCTCCCCCATCACCAGATATATATTCAATGTCTTTGAATGCATGGCAATTACTAGTCAGAGACTAACAGTGATATTAAAAGGAACAGAGCTAGCCCATACTCTTAAGAATCTCAAGTCTGAGGAGTAAGGAGGACTCATGTTCTGGTGTTTGATTCCTAAATTGCATTAGTGCATCTGTGTACAATCAGCCTATGGTTAGCAGATGTCTTTTATATATATATATATATATATATACACACAAGGATCAGCATGCCAAGCGTGCGTGAACTCCTCTGCATTTTTTCCTTGATGGCTGCCATAAGGGGAGGCGGAAAGACTTCACCATTTACAGCTTACCTACATATAGACAGCTAACTGCTAGATGGAGTTTGTTCCTCCCCTCCACCACCCTGCAGTTTTCCTGTTTTGAATCTTCCCTCTCTAGTTTATCTACCAATTCTTATTATCAAACTTACAACCGGCAAATAAGACCAATGTGGATCCTTAATCAACTCTTCTGGTTACCCACAAGGTTATGTACAAGGGCCATGCTACTGATTATATTTGCACTCCTAGTTGCTGACAACAGCATAGAAATTACTTTTATGCAAACTTAATTCAGCATTGCTTTCTTTATATACCGTAGAAACAAACATATTTTTTTTAAAGTATAGCTCAGAAATCTTGAGAAATTTGATGTATTCCTTCTCAAAATAGACTTTTTAATGGTCAAGTAAATATGTTTCCAACTAAAAGGCAATAATAGCCAAGTGTGGCATTTTGATGTGCAGATTATGTATCTCGGCATCAAACACACAGCACATGGCAGACCAGATTCTCACATTCCACGTGTTTTGCACGTATTAACTTCTAGAAATGCAAATATTCCTGATCACAAAACAGTCTTCATGTCCTGCAAGTATTGAACAACTAAATAAGTTAACAGCCGTCTCAACTTAAAGTTGGTATTTGTAAAACATCTTATAATCACCACAACACAGACTGAAGTGCCCTGTAGGTTCAGTAACATCAGTCCCTAACAACAACCCTAACTTAGTATAATCCCAGGAGCTACCATGGGTCTTACTAGAAGCTTCACAGCACAGTGAATCTACACTGCCACCAGGTATGACCAAACTGAAGCAAAGAATCACCTAGATGACAACACAGAGCAGAAAATTGCCTTTCTAGCAGGGACACTTGAGAAGATGTGTATGTCCAGTCTGGCTGATGGAAGAGGATTTTTGGAGCTGATAAAATAGGCAGGAAGCAGACCCGAAAGTACTTCATGAGGAAGCTGAAGATAATCACAGAGAAAAGCATCAAGGGGAAGCTATCTTATGTCTTCTTACCTAAAAGTATGCAAAACTAGAGGTTTTTCCTCAAGAACAAGTATTAAAGCAAAGCCCTCCAAGCTCACAAATGTGGGCACTGACTTTTGATTCTTGGACCAGCACAGGTAGTTACAATAAAGACTGGGGTGAGAGTAAAAAGGATATAGCAGACCCAGGTATGTGGATCACATTCCCAATCATTACACTTTTTGAACTGGAACATTACTAAAACAGTAACATGCAATTTCTACTACAAAGGCACAATTTTGCAAAAAACAGTATGAATAACTGTTTTCTCTTGAAGAGTGTGTATTTTTCCAGATCACACTCTGACTTAACACCAATTTTTTAAACTCCTGTAACTGAAAATTAATTGAACACAAACTTGAGTACNGTAACACACAGCTTGTGAGAGAAAATCCTTAAAGGAGTCAGTAGTTGCTGAATAAGAGGAGAAAAAAACCAACACCACAATAATAAAATATAGTCACGGAAGCAGGAATGGTAAGGTTGAAAGTATTCTTGGGACAGAAGGATATAGGCCTGCTGGAAGCAGAAATGATCATCATCTGGGTAGTTTGTTTCCTCTCAGATGAATAGCTTGTAGCAGTCACTCCCAGGCCTCCAACTCTTACTTTGGGACAGCTGTTCCACAGAAGCAAAATATTTATCTGTTCCAGACACTGATAAAGAGCACAGTTGCCTCCTCTAAGCTAAGATTCTGTACACACGCTTCCAAAGCCACCAGTCAGAGCCTCCTTGTGATGCTTGACAATTAAGTGCTCCAGCTATGGCTTGTTGACATCATGAAATGAGAAAACATAAAAGGTTCAACTTCTAAAAGTAAGGTTGATGTTAATTCTTTAAAAGAATCTGACTCAATTAGTATTGCATCTCAATTACACATATGTTGCCTTTCCTACCTTTTCCTTTACTAAGATCTTTTAAGATACCTAACAAGCTTTTCTATACATGCTATGGCCAGAATTGCAGCCTACTCTAAATACTTTAAGATATTTTTTTATATCCTTTAACTATTTTTCTCTATAGCAAGGAAATAGCATCTGCTTTAAAACAACTCTACAAAGAATTAATAACATGAGGCAGACAGAGTACAAGTCCCTCAAAAATCACTCCGGATTGTATCAGGTAGGAGAGAACTTGCATTTGCATTGCTCCCCCATCACCAGATATATATTCAATGTCTTTGAATGCATGGCAATTACTAGTCAGAGACTAACAGTGATATTAAAAGGAACAGAGCTAGCCCATACTCTTAAGAATCTCAAGTCTGAGGAGTAAGGAGGACTCATGTTCTGGTGTTTGATTCCTAAATTGCATTAGTGCATCTGTGTACAATCAGCCTATGGTTAGCAGATGTCTTTTATATATATATATATATATATATACACACAAGGATCAGCATGCCAAGCGTGCGTGAACTCCTCTGCATTTTTTCCTTGATGGCTGCCATAAGGGGAGGCGGAAAGACTTCACCATTTACAGCTTACCTACATATAGACAGCTAACTGCTAGATGGAGTTTGTTCCTCCCCTCCACCACCCTGCAGTTTTCCTGTTTTGAATCTTCCCTCTCTAGTTTATCTACCAATTCTTATTATCAAACTTACAACCGGCAAATAAGACCAATGTGGATCCTTAATCAACTCTTCTGGTTACCCACAAGGTTATGTACAAGGGCCATGCTACTGATTATATTTGCACTCCTAGTTGCTGACAACAGCATAGAAATTACTTTTATGCAAACTTAATTCAGCATTGCTTTCTTTATATACCGTAGAAACAAACATATTTTTTTTAAAGTATAGCTCAGAAATCTTGAGAAATTTGATGTATTCCTTCTCAAAATAGACTTTTTAATGGTCAAGTAAATATGTTTCCAACTAAAAGGCAATAATAGCCAAGTGTGGCATTTTGATGTGCAGATTATGTATCTCGGCATCAAACACACAGCACATGGCAGACCAGATTCTCACATTCCACGTGTTTTGCACGTATTAACTTCTAGAAATGCAAATATTCCTGATCACAAAACAGTCTTCATGTCCTGCAAGTATTGAACAACTAAATAAGTTAACAGCCGTCTCAACTTAAAGTTGGTATTTGTAAAACATCTTATAATCACCACAACACAGACTGAAGTGCCCTGTAGGTTCAGTAACATCAGTCCCTAACAACAACCCTAACTTAGTATAATCCCAGGAGCTACCATGGGTCTTACTAGAAGCTTCACAGCACAGTGAATCTACACTGCCACCAGGTATGACCAAACTGAAGCAAAGAATCACCTAGATGACAACACAGAGCAGAAAATTGCCTTTCTAGCAGGGACACTTGAGAAGATGTGTATGTCCAGTCTGGCTGATGGAAGAGGATTTTTGGAGCTGATAAAATAGGCAGGAAGCAGACCCGAAAGTACTTCATGAGGAAGCTGAAGATAATCACAGAGAAAAGCATCAAGGGGAAGCTATCTTATGTCTTCTTACCTAAAAGTATGCAAAACTAGAGGTTTTTCCTCAAGAACAAGTATTAAAGCAAAGCCCTCCAAGCTCACAAATGTGGGCACTGACTTTTGATTCTTGGACCAGCACAGGTAGTTACAATAAAGACTGGGGTGAGAGTAAAAAGGATATAGCAGACCCAGGTATGTGGATCACATTCCCAATCATTACACTTTTTGAACTGGAACATTACTAAAACAGTAACATGCAATTTCTACTACAAAGGCACAATTTTGCAAAAAACAGTATGAATAACTGTTTTCTCTTGAAGAGTGTGTATTTTTCCAGATCACACTCTGACTTAACACCAATTTTTTAAACTCCTGTAACTGAAAATTAATTGAACACAAACTTGAGTACTTAAAAACACACAAACAAAAAAAACAACCCACCAGAATCCTCTTCTCACTGACAGTAACTTCATTAAAGCAAGCATCCTAATTTAGTCAATACTGTGATGGACTAGCCAAAGAATATGATTTTTTTCACCAAATGAATACAAAAATTAGATTCAGCCCCAAGAGACTATGGAGATGGAAATGTAACTTCTCATCTCTAGATCTCTAGTCCACTGTACTCAGCCTCTCTTCCTCAGCAGGTGATATAGTCTGTGTCATCTTAAGAGGTAATATATTGCAGACTACACCCCATCACATACAAGAGATACTAGATAGGACAACTGACCTACACATGGGCATAGGTAAATTTTTTTTTACTCGCGTTTGAAAGACGCCAGGAGAAAATAGGATGGAGAACAGGCTGCGCTGCCAGAACAATTCTGGGTTTCAACACTCCGCTCTGCTCTTCTCTGGGGGGTTGAAAGGCTTTAACAGAACCAAGGCAGGCAAATCCTTTCAAGAACAGCAGTGATCTCCTTAGGGGGCTCTGTAGTTTTTCCCAGCAGTAGCCATGAACGCACAGACTTGCGGTGGCACATGGCAATGTTGGCAACTACAATGCTGTGAGACCTCTGGCAGCAGCAAACACATCAGCGTACTCAGCCTCTGCATTAGCCAAGGTGTGGACTTACAACGCATGATATGCATGTCTGCCACTTAGATGCTATCTGTTTCCCTCCAGCACAGTTCAGATGCTGTGACTTAAAAGACAGTGAGTCCAGATGCTGCACAGCTCAAGGCTGGCTTCTAGCATAGTTTCTCTCTAGCTAGACTGGATCAGGTCAAATTACTAAGGTGCACTAATTCAAGCTACAAGTAGAAAAGAAGATTCTGAAAGCTGGAAGCATTAGGAGCAGCTACTCACCATGAATTAGTGGGTCTTCTGAGCACTAACCATATCAAACAGCTCAAAGCCCTAGGCAAAAGCTTCCACTATGCTGATTCAGTTTCATGACAAATACAAGATGTATAAACTTGAGGACTTACAAAACTCCACACAAACCTTACATATATGTTAATGCTGAGAAACTCTGTGGTATTAACGAACCGGATTCTTCTGTATAAGAAATGGCTTCAGTAGTCATTTAATGTTTTTGGGAGTGACCCGTATCTTCAGAACTAGCATTGCTTGGAAGAATGTTACCAGAGGAACAGAACAAGTTCAAATTGAAATTAGATAGGAAGAACATAAGAAATATCTGTACTTTTTCATTTAATGCTTAGTCAGAAAAAAAAAAAAAAATCCATGCTACATCTATTCTTCTGAATTGCTGTCATTCCTGTCTTTGACAAAATACAGCAGGAAACAGCTGCTGGCAAACAGTTACAGCTCTTCTAGACTTAAAACTAGAAACCCTGACTCCCTGAAGCAAGCTGCTCGCTGAAAAGGCATTATTTTGTCCTGGTCACTACTTACTTACATTAATCTCTCCTCCTTGGGGAGAATTATCTTTAACTTGGCCATGCCAGTTAAAATCAGCTGATTTCACTCCATTACTCTGCAACTCCCATGTTCACGCTTCACCCCTGAATGTAGCACGAAACTGACTGTGCTTCACAAAAAATACCATATGCATAAGATATACTTGGGTTTTAATGATCATTTGGAACAACAAAGTAAATAAATTAAAATTCCAACATGGCACGAAAAGGAGTAAAGGGGCCCACACAACAAGTTTTTCTGGACTTACATGGACATTCCAACTCAGCTGTATCTCAAGACATGTGGTAAGGCTACTGATAATTTCTATCCCTGTATTTTGTCCAAAGTACTCTTCGCTCTTTTCAGTATGTGAGGTGGTGTCTTGTAGCATTGAGCCACTGTGAAATAGTTAAATGTGTCCAGTAAGATAAGCTGTTCTTCAACATTACATGGTTTGCTAACTTGACTGTCTGGTATCAGAAATCCTTGTTACAAGTCTCATTGGGTCAGTTTTAAGAGTGGCAAGGAATAATTGTTCATTTTCTCTAAATCTCCTATCAACAAAACGAGAAAAGACATAACTCCTTATCACCACTGTTGCTGCATTGACACAGTGCTGCTGTGGACAAGAGATTTCAACTTGAGATGCCCAGAACGTGCAATCAGCAAAAACTCATTAAGAAACCCTTTGAAAAACAGGAATAAGCACAACTTGATCAAATTCTAACCAAAATAAAGGGTAGTACCATATAAGAAGATTAAATCCATCACTCCAAATACAATTGTTTTCAGATCATTACAAAAATCACTTTAGGTTCAGCTAAGAATATCTATAGGCTTAATAAGACTGGTTATGATCTTATAACTGTGAAGAAATTAGGATGTGTTTCTACTAATCAGTCTTTTATTTCCACAACTAAATAGGTAAGGAACAAAACAAAGCAGCTCCTCAAAAATTAAAAGCAGAGAATCCTGTTTCTACAATTTCTGAGAGCCCTGCTGACAACAAATGGCCTAATTTGGTGAACAGGTTTTAACAACAGCAGTATTGCTTAAGTGATTCCTTAATGGTATCCTACAGTCTCAAATAGTAATTATTTCAATAGCACATTTGTGAAATATTTCTGAAAAGCTCTGTCAGTCACTCTGCTTAAAGCAGAGGCTCTGTACTTTATTTCCATTCCAATGTTTCAACCAAGCCATCATTTTTCCTACTACTTTTGGCAAAGCCAAGCAGAGTATGCCTTTTGGCAAAGGAAAAACAAGTGATTGATGTCTCAACAACAAAGATATTGGAAAAGTCTCGTTAACAATTCCATGTTCCAGATGAGATAGTATGTGTTGAAACTCTAGTGGTGTGCATACCTGATTATTTTACAGTCATGCAAATGCAACAATAATTGCCTACAAAATGTGCTAATTTATTTGGTTGCTGATAAAAGTGAAATTCTGGAAATCGGTCTTTAATCCTGAGCCAAGATCACCTAAGCAGAGGTTTTGAAGTCTGCCACCTCAGCAACCTTAAAGTCAGCACCTGAACTTCTACGAGACAGAACATTACTTTAAAAACACTGGCATTGGTGAGAGTATTGGTGAAGGAGAAGCACTGGTTTGTCTAGTTTGAAAGTGGAAGGACTGGGAGTAGATTCTGGAATGAAGAAACAGGAAGATGGCCCAGCAGGAGGGACTTGGCATATTTACAGCACAGACGTTGAATAGATTGCATTCAACATGCTTTTTTTTTATCATTAGGAAGTTCCTATACCTTCTAGGGGGACACTTATCAAAGCCAGTATGAAAACAGAGAATATCAGCTGAAAGATGAATATCCTGAAGCACAGCAGT
Source organism: Urocolius indicus (assembly GCA_013401255.1). Lineage (NCBI taxonomy): Eukaryota > Metazoa > Chordata > Aves > Coliiformes > Coliidae > Urocolius > Urocolius indicus. The sequence goes on along the minus strand of WBNH01009934.1, from coordinate 211,786 downwards.
GCTTCTGTAGAAATGACCAACCGAAGATGAAATTCAAATCCCTCTCTCTTGCAGCAGAGACGTTGGTTACTGTAATGCCCCACTGCAAGGACACAGGCTCTGGCCGTGCCTAATCAAGTCTAGCTAGCGCATAAAGTAACAGATGTATGGCTCTCATAGATGTCATGAAGACAGTACTGAAGAAACTATCATCTGCATACAGTGCAATTAATAAATAGGAGCCAAGGTCAGCATAGCATCTTGCTTCTTCAGCATCCTGCTTCTTCAGTGAATTAGTTATAAATGACCAAAACAATTAAATGTCTGAACACAGTCCACTTGAATTACTTCTTTCACCCTTCTGAGACCATATTCAACTACGGACTAAGCCCACTAGCAATGGTGAGAAGTATTTGCACCTTACCTCACCGAACACCATGACTCCAAGAAGGTTGTCTTCTCCTCTTCCATATAACATGTCACTTCCAACAGCTTTATACAGAATATTTCTTCAATAGACTTTCAATATATCTAACTTCTACATCCAAAAAATAGTTAATTGGCTTTGGGATTTGTGACATAAAACTGAACACATTTGATTAATTTTATCTGGCCAGATTCAGTGGCAGAATAATTTGGCAAAATTACAGGAATTTTCATGAGTTTTTTTTTTTTTTTTTAAGAAATCAATCCTTCTATCCCTACTTGCTAGTAGGGAATAGAAGGGGAAAGAAGTAAACTGCTTTTTCCACTACTTCTTACTGCATCCAGCCTTCTGAATACCAAAACCTCAACTTTCCTATTCCTTTGACTCCTGTGCTTGCTATTCTAGCTTTTCTTCTCCCTCCACCTGAAGTCTTCTCAAGTAATCTCTGGATCGCATAGAGACTACTTGTGTCCAGAAGACACAGACTCAATTAATTTTAAATGCCCAAATGTATCAAAAATAAAAGGGAAAAATGTAGAGATTCACTTTTCCTTTAAATCCCACAGAAGAACAGGAATATCTACCTGCCGGCTAACAGCAAACACTTAAAACTACAAGAACAATATAGACTAAAACATTCTGTTTAATGAAAGTGCAAAATTAAGCAGAACGTTGATTGTTAATCCTGTGGGTGTTTTTTTAATTCAAACTAATCATGCAGATCCCCTTCCCTTTGTACTACAGGAACACTAAACTGTAAAATGCCTTTTGAATGGACAAATGTTTCTATTAGAACCTCCACATACCTGTAGAGTGACTACAGGAGGTTAGCCTAGTTAGTGTGTTGCAACTCGCAAAGGCAAAGTGCACACGCTTCTGAACTCAGGATTTGTCAGTTAAGCGGAATTGCTGGCTTGCAAGCAAATCTATATGCAAAATAAATGTACTGATTGTGCAAGATGCTTATTACAAAACAAAACAAAAACAAGAAATCCCCAAACTCATACAGATAGTTGTTGCCTTTGTGTATGGAAAGCTGGGCAGCTCAGTGTAGACCTTAAAATTTAATGTTTGTGTTACGGTCACGCTTCCTAAAAATGGCAAAGAAATGAGGCCTCAAGAACTGAAGCTACAGGCAAAAATCAGTTTGCTTCTTTTCGGTTTATGCCTGACTTACAAAAATACAAGGCTGTTACCTACTTAACAATTGTGTTTACTACCTTCATGGAAATCACAATGTGAACTATTTTTACATTTCTGTAAACAGTCTGTGTACCAGCAATTATCTATTTGAAGGGTAAGGTATCCTTTCAGTACCACTTGGGCTGGTTCCCAAAGCATCTGCTGAAAAGAGAGATATCTCATCCAGGCATGCTCAACAGAACAACTCCATGGTCTGCACTCGCCAGGAGACAGCATGTTCTGACCCAGTGCCAGACAATCAGACCACTTTATTAGCTGGTCCGGTGCTCAGAGGCCTCGCCAGGAAGCCAGCTGCCCAGGTGGACTCAACGCTTCTCTCACTGCTGTACAGCCAGCCGTGCACAGAGGGAAGAGGTGGCAGAGGACACAACATAATGAAGGGTTACACTTTCCTGAAAAGAAGGCGTAGATGGAGGAGAGGCTGTGGGAAGAGTGAGGTGAAGGACCAGGAGCTGGGAAGTAATGTTTGGACTTGTATTGATAAATGGGACTTCCTAAAAGAAGTCTCCCTAATTCAAGACAAATACATAGTCAAAACCTCACAGAGTAGGGTCATTATCCATAACAAGGGAGACAAGCAGTTCATTAGCCAGATTTTCTATGTAATGAAAACAGCTTCAAGCCTTTTCTGTTCACCACGCATTACAAAAGCACCTAATCACAGGGCAGTCTTAATGCTACACTACACATCATGGGCTCATCCCCGCAAGATACAGGAAGGCATCAAAATGCCAGAAGAACTTGTACCCTACTCAGCACCTGAAACTCTTACCTTTTTCTTAAAGATCTTCAGGTTAAAAAAAAGAAAAAGAACAAAATTAAAATTGCCTGAGTCTACAGAAATCCACTTACACAGGAAAACACCTTTCTCTTTCCTGGTCTGAGCCAAACTGAAAAGCTTTACTCAATTCACATGTGCTGAGCTAGCATTTTCCCCAAATAAACTCTTTGAGTTCCCTTGTTCCTGCCCTCCACACAAATACTCAAAACAGCCGTGTATCAAGCCCAGAAAAAAACCTCAAAATTCTAGTCATTTTCAAACAGTTGTCTCGTAATGATACAAGCCATTCTCAATACAAAGGAAAATGGGTGAGTGAGCAACAAAGCTCACTTTCTCAGCTCCTAAAACACCAAAAAATAACGCTTAGCACAAGATCCTTCTAACTCTCAACCAGGACTGACTCTTTCAAAGTAGAAATAAGCTTTACAGTATGTTGTATCTACTTTTTAACCTTAACTGATGCTGCATGTGACATGATATCCGCACGTAGGGATTTGCAGCTCTACAGATTTATTTCATTTTCACAAAATATTTTGAAAAATAGAAACAATGCAAGACTTTACACATCCTCCAGCTTAAGTGGCCGAGGTTTACGTGGCCCTAAGAGTACTATTACTTCAAAAAGACTACAGTACTCCTCTTACTTGTGACTTCTGAAAGGATCAAAAATAGTGGATGAAGCCTCTTTGAAAGAAGACATGAGATTTTTAGACAAAGTCGACTTTTTAAAGTGATGTAGTGTGTTTGACCCAGATAGGAGTATCTTCTAGGTAACTCTACCAAAGTTGCTCACTAACATAATTTTGTCATGTCCAATTCACTTCAACACCTTAGGAACACACGGTTTCTGCAACACCACAGTTGAAACAAGCTCAAACAAATTCCTCGAATTCAACATAATTGAATTGTGCGTGCTCTGGTGGCATTTGGACTATACACTGTCTTAATATAACTCTAAATCCCAGGCTTACTGCCTAAATTCCACCGTACTTTCTTTCACCCGTGTGCTGGTTCTCACCCAGAAAAATCAAACTTTAACAACAGCTGGCTGTAAGTTAAGCTTATAAAAGACTTAAAAACCTCAATGCTTCTCCACTTCCTCTTTTGAAAGCCATCTTCTTCGCTGACCAACAAATCCGGTCCCTGTCTACTACAAAAATCCAAGTTATTAGAAAAATATGGTAAAAAAAAAAAAAGGCAGTAAGACAAGGGAGGGCGGCTCAGCAGCAGCGCGGCTGCCGGCACAGAACTGATGAATGAAGCGCCCACGGAGGTATTTTCGAGGTTCCGCCGAGTGCCTCGCCGCGGCCAGCGCCGGGCGCGGGGCAGCCCCCGGGCCCGGCCACGGCCGCCCGCCCCCGCGGCGGGCACCATCTCGGCGAGCGGG
>WBNH01009934.1:149074-207217 GCA_013401255.1 Urocolius indicus | reverse complement strand
GCAAGGCCTCGTGCCGGCCGGCGCGTCCGCGGCGCGCGCGGCGGAGGCCCCTCCCCGTGGGCGGAGCCGCCACGACCCGACAAGATGGCGGCGGCGCCGCTGAGGGCAGCGCGGCGTTGGCGGCTCGCGGTGGGGGGGCCGAGCCTCGGTGAGGGCTGGCGGGGGCGTAGAGGGGGCTGTCTGGCCGGGACTCGGGGCGATGAGGAGCCCCTCGCGACTGAGGCGCCTGGGAGCCTGGTTAGCGGGCCGCGATGGTGCCGCAGGGCCTGTCCGCTGCCCTTGAGCGCTGCGGGAGCTTGGCCGCTTGCGGGCGGGCCGCTGTCCCCATTAGCCAGCGCGCCGCTCCCTTCGGGGCGGAAATTAAAGCAACGGTGTTCGAGCAGTTTTTACTTTTTCAGTTCAGACCACTTAGTAGCGGGTTTTATGTTTTAGTTGGTGCCGCTCCCGTGTCGGGGAGGAGGGCTGACCGTGCCTTGCTGCGGCGGTGGTGCCGGCTCTCCCCAGGAAGATTGGGCCGGCGGAGAGGGATGTCCCCTCCTGGGAATGGGAGCTTTTGGCAGGGTGCAGGCAAAAGGTGGGGGGGGAGATATGTTTTTTTAAAACTTGTTGGTTTGTGGGTTGGTTTTTTTTTTTTCCTGTGATGTTATGAGTGTTAGTAATTGATTTGGTTGTCAAAACCTGAAAGAATTTAACATATTTGTCATTTTCTGCCTTCTTAGCTTTTACTCGTTCTGCGTTTGTTGCAAAAAGACCTAATTATGCCCAACCAAACTGGATTGGAGTAGGCTTGGCCTTTGGCACCAGTGCTGCCTTGTGGGCTCTTGTAAGTGTTGTCACCTGGTTTTGTTAAGTGTTCTCAGACCTTAGTGATCAGACTACTACTGCATTCTTCTCTCGCTTTTTCATTCGTAGTAAATTGGTTAAGACCTTCTTTTCCTCAGCAAAATGCAGATGCAAGATATTTTCTGTTTAAGGGGCTCCATGTTGTTAAACCAATTGGAGTGTAGTATCTCTCAGGAAGAAATATGCAGCATAAGTAGCGCTGTCGTTATGACAACGGTTTCTAGGGTGGTGTGGATTCTCTTTGGGATTTTCCCCATTTTTTGGGTGGTGGTTGATATACCGACAATAGGAATCTTCCTGCCTTGATCAGACACAGAAAATGTTTGAGAAAAGTGTGAGGGGAAAAAAAAATGCCTCCGTAGATAATTGATGATTTACAGATAATATACTCTGTATTGACCCAGAAATCTATTAATTTGCATTTTTATGGGAATGTTATATTCTGTAGAAATGTCTTTATGCTCTGGTTCTTGTTGCATTTATCCCATACTGCTCTTTTATAGCTTTTCAAGCAGCATAATGATGACATAATGGAATATGAAAGAAGAAAACAAGAGAGCCACCACAAGTGTACAGGATGTTCATAGTAAGTCAGTATGTACAGGTGATTTTTACATAGCTGAACACAAACTCTGCAGATTTTTGAGTTCTGTTAGCAGCCTTGGTACTGAATTGACTTATCTTCTTCCCTTGTTATTTCTTTTAATACTTCTTGGCTTTTGCTGTCCTAACTCACTGCTGCTTTTAAAGTGATAAGGTGGCTATTCTCTATTTTCATGTATTTGTGTGCACATTCACTGTCAGCTTTCTGTCTTGGAAAATCAAATGCTTGGAAAATAACACATCTCTTACAATGTCTATGATAAATTTAGATTGCAAAGAGAATGCTTTACCAAGTGCTTCAGTGGCAAGGAGATCAAGGTAACTGCCAATAGCTTTGTCTCTGCCTCTTCGGTTTTTTTTTTTACTTTTGACAGCTCTACAATGGGAACCATTTTTCTGAGTTCCATGTGGATATTACACATAAGAATGATACAGTCAGTGCCCGTAGACTTGCTTTGTAGTGTGGATTGGATGTGGGCATTGTCCTTTTTAATGTGAAAACCATAATTGGTCTGCCACCTAAATGTCTGCTGGGAACTATGGCCTTGGAGGAGTTAATATGCCCAGTGAAAGAATTGCTTATACAAAGTATAAGCTTGTGGTGTTGTGGTTATGTTTCCCATGTAAAAATACTGTACATTATGTTTCTTACCGCATTCGTTGTATCTGGGGGTTTTTTGTTGTTGTTGTTGCTAAGATATTTTTTTCCCTTTTCTTAGGCTGACAGTGTGCTTGGTGAGAAGTAACGGGATCACCAGTTGCCCTACAAACAAATCAACACAGCAGAAGTACGAAGCATCTAAATATTTAGATGTTCATACTTTTTGTGTGCAGAATGAAGAAATAAATCATAAAGTCTGCGTGAAATTTATAAAGACTTTTCTCACGGTTTGTATTTCGTTCTGCTGGTCTTGAAATTGCTTTATGTGGCATTTCTGTTTGGTATTTTATGTTATTTTCAAACCTCTTTATTACTCTGGAAGCTGCATCATGAAACTAGGCATCACTTCAGAGAAAGTTCAGCACATATTCCAGAAGTGAAGCGTTACTCCTGCCCTGCTATCGTTGTCGTTGCTGAATTTGTAAAATAAGCAAATACAAGAATGTGTTTCTTGGTAAACCTGACAAAACTCATCTATACAAATGCTGAAAGGTACGTTTGCTCCTTCACACATCAAGGCGGCAGCTTTCAACTCGGTCTTGTCCAAGTAGGCTTTCAAAGCTTGGCCTATTGACTTGGAGATGCTATAAGTAAATTGCACATCTGTTTGCCAGCTTGAGTTCTCTGAGTGCTGCTCTTCTTCAGTCTTTTGTGGTCTGGGTGGGTCAAGGGGTTGGTTGATTTGTTTGCCCTAGAGCAGAAATGAAGCGTGGGGAACCACAACAATTGGAGGTGGCCAACCTTTAAATTCTGTGTGGGTGTTTATTTTCCTTGCCAGGAAGTTTGCTCTGCTTTTGCTACAACATGCAAAGTTGAAATGTAGTTTCTGTATCAGAAAGGCAGGATGAAAGCTCAGGCTTGAATCTCAGAGACTGTTTAAGTGACCCGCCGCTCAGTAGCCTATCACTTCTTTGGTGACTGTTGTATCGATTCTCTCGGGTACAACTGCTTTTCAGTCTGGCAGCTCTCGGGCTACTCACGGAGCCATACCTTGCAGTTCCCTGTGGATCTGTTCCCTGTAAGCACCACAGTTGGTGCCGGGGGAGATGGTGCCAATTCAGGGCAGTAGAGGTGAGCATGTGTGGTGCTTTAGCCAGGGCCGGTGCCTGTGTCAGGGAAGAGAGACCAGCCTTCCTACCATCTGCATTTTTGGAATTGCGTGCAGCCTGAAGGGTGCCCACAGTGTCAGCGATGAAGCTGCACACCTGGTGTCAGTGGCCGGTGTGAGTGCTGCTTCTGAACGTGTACATCTGCTCTTTGTGCATCAAGGTCAGTCAAGGACAAAGGACAAAAAAGGGAGATTATGACAAGGGGCAAAATATGATGTTAATTTATCATACTGTGAGGATGAGGGAGCAGTGAAACAGGCTGCCCAGGGGGGTTGTGGAGTCTTCTTCATTGGAGGTCAAGACCCGCCTGGACATGATCCTATGTGACCTGATCTAGGTGAATCTGCTTCTGCAGGGGAATTGGACTAGATGATCTCTAAAGGGCCCTTCCAACCCTACCATTCTATGATTAAGGGAACATCAAAGCTAGGTGTAGAGAAAGGACACGTAATGTGAGAAGCACAGCTCTACCCCAGAGATGCCCGTGACTTCAGCAGCTCCTGTGATCCCACAGTGGCTTTACTGTGCTTTGTTCTTGTGTTTTACCTGACTGCCCTTTGCTGTACACTTAGGTGATTTCCTCACATCTTTATCCTGGGGAGGGTTGGAGTTCTTGGAGAACTTAGTACTGTTTTACTAAAACAGCATGTTCCTCCCTGTCTCTGCATCCCTGGCCCTGCTAGGTAAACGCAGGGGTTTTTCTTCATATCCTGGGTCTTCTGAGAGTGTTCAGCCCCTGTGCTGCAGTCTCGACGCTGAAGGCCGCCGGCCACGTGTGATTTCCCAGCCGCGGTGTGGGCGGCGGTGCGCGGCGCGGCAGGGGTCGGGCTGTCGCCCTGAGCTCGGGGAAGCAGTTTCGCGCCTTTGCGGCCCGAGCGCTGGCCGGCGCGGCCCGCAGGTGCGGCCGCACGTGGGCTGGGGGCGGGGCTGGGGCTGGGCCCGCCTCCGAGCCGTGGCCGCGCCCTCCGGCCGCCGCGGCGCAGCGCAGGGAGGGCGGGCGGATCGGTGTCTTCTGCCGCGGACGCAGCCCCGCGCCGTCAGGCAGCTCGAGGCGCTCGCTCCCATCCCGCGCTCCCGCCGACATGAATCTCTGCAGGGTCGCTTCGCAGGCGCTGGCCTCTCGCCTGAGCAGGGCTCCGTCTGCCGCCAACCGCCTCAAGCAGCGTGGTACGCGGGCGCGCTGCGGAGCTCGACCCGGCTTCGGGTAGAGGTCACCGGGACAGCGGGAGAGGACGCGCGGGGCGGGGCGGGACGGGACGGGACGGGGCAGGTGACGCTCCGCGGCCGGCGGGGACGAGCGAAGGTCGCGCGGGCCCAGGGCAGCGGCGGCTGGGGGAGCGGGCAGGTGCGGCGTCAGCGCCGGGGGAGGGAGCCGGCGACGGCTGCTCGGTCATCCCCGCCGCCGCGTTCCGGCGGCGAGCCCCTGCTGCCGCGGGACGGGATGCTGTTCCGCTCGCCCTTGAGAGGAGCGGTGCGGTGCGCTGCGGGCCGCGTGTTCCCCGCCCCGCTCCGTGGAAGCGGCTGGGTGGCGGGCAGGTGCGAGCCCCGTCCCTCAGCGAGGAGGCGGCCGCTGCCCTCGCGTCCGCCCCCGCAATAAAAGAAAGGAAGGAGTATAAACCCCCAACCCCTGCGGTGGGTACTCCGAGCAGTGGTTTCCTCGGGGGTCAGTTGGCAGCGGGAGGAAGCGTGAATCAGCCTGGTGTGCGGCAGCCGTGGCGTTTGGTGCGTCGGGAGTTGTGTAACCACTAGCAAAAAAAATGTTCCGGCCGTGTTGGATGGTTGCAGGCTCGCTGAGCACTCTCCTGCCTATAATGCGCAGCCTTTGAGAAGAAGGTATTCGTGAGAAATTCCTGCAGAACGTACACGTAAATGTAAGAAGATCCATCGGGACGCCTGGCTGTTGAAGAGGAGTCTGAAAAGTGTGTCATGAGACAGATGATGCTAAACATAATCTGGCACACGGTGGCTGTATTTTGAGATTGAGACTATTTTTGCAGCTACTGATTGCAGTGCTTGGAGCCATTTTGTGTTTGATAAGCACCTTTTCAATGAGGCATTTCTTACCTGGCATAAAGCCAGTGCAGTCTGTCTGAAAGCTTTGTTGGCCGACAGAATTGCATCTATTTTTCATGGGACTCTTTTTAAGAGATACGGAAGAATCCGAGGCTGTAGCAGACATCAGAACTAAGGAAACAGTGAATAAAAAGAAATGGCTAACGCTGCTGTTACAGTGAATATGTACTCAGTCAGGGTAAAATTGTGTAATCCTGCCCATTTGCCCTGTTGACCAGTACTTAGGGTTACAGGTTATGGGCATGTATCTTATATGTCAGCAGTCTATTTGAGAAAGAGTGAAAGTTCAAAGGAAAAGGCTCTTTCTTGAAATGCTCTGTTGTTAAATAGAAGAGGATTTGTTACCTCTGCTGATCATGACTGTAGCAAGACTGTAAGGACAGATTAGATCGTTTTTGAAATGTTTTTTACGGTCCTTTTTTGTGTTTTTTTAAACATTTTTTACGTAGTTCCTTAGACTCTCCAGACTGTGTCCACTACCTGTAAGCCGATAGCCACACAGCCTCCTTTACAGAAAATGTCTTAGGAAGAGCTCAGCCATGTACCTCATTCAGTTAGGCACTATGTCCTGCATTACTCAGTTATACTAAACATTGCTGAGCTGTAGCTCTCTGATTTGTCGCGTCTTTTAAAGTTATCCTTTCCCATACAAAGTTAACATTTTGGCATTCTACTTTGTGATTGTATTTTATCAGCACTTTACAGCAGTTTCAATAATGGTTTTTATAGCACCTCTTCGCCAGATGTCATCTGGGAGTGTTCCTGGCTCTTCTGGAGAGAACATGATTTACTATCTCCTTGCTGGTGCTGCTTCTCTTGGTATTTTATTTTATGTAAGTGTTTGAGAGTGGAGCTGTTTGCACTTTTTGAGTTGGCATGGTGTGCAAGGTGTGTTCTGGGCTAATATTGTCAAGATGCAAGCTGTCAATAGAATGTGGATGTCGTAGCATATAATTACATGCAATCTAATTTACAAATCAGTTGAAGACAACTAGTGGAACTGAATGCCCATTGCTTGCCTGTGTTACTGAGGCTTTGGTATCTAGCGCTGTTGTTAGTGGAAAACTGATTTAAAACTATGTGAAACGAGTGTGCCCAAAGGTGGAGTAAGGTATCTACCCTTAACCCCTCGCCTCTTCTTGTCAACAACAAACATTAAGAATATCCCAAAGTGGGCAAGACAGACGTGAAGTAAGTTGTCTGAGGCAGCAAGGGGAGGATTATTAACCTTGTTAACTGGGGCACAAAGAATATTATTAACTTAGAAATAGCATGTTAAAGAAAACTTTTTTACTACTTAAAGTTTTATAAGTACTTTTTCAAGCTTTTTGGTAATCATTCTCTTCCCTTCATGTAAGTCTCTCAGACTATGCTTCCCATCCCTAAAGCCTCCACTTCATAGCCATCTTCCCCTCTCACCCCCAAGATTTGAGATAGTGCCTAGCACATCCCACATTCCTCTCTCACAAAAATAATCCTCTTCAATGGTAAGTAGCTTCTGCTTGTTCAAAGTATCAAACTTGTGTGACTGCATATCTGGAGGAATAACAATTTCTGTCATGGTCACCTTTTTACTATAGTTATTGCAAAAAGTCATCTGACAGTAATTGACTGGTAAAATACCTTGTTCAATCCTGATACACTGCAGCACTTTGCAAGCTGCACAGTATATTGTATTTGCTTTCTAACAATGGGGAAATATGAAACGTGTGAATATGTTAGTGTGACATATTTAAGATGAGTAGTAGCGCTTGCTTAAAACCGCTTCTCTCCCTCTCTCCTCTTTTAGTTTGGTAACTGTAGGGATGTAGCAATAAGTTTAGGTATCGTTTCTTTTCAGGCCTACAGAACAGTCAGTTCATCCCGCAGCAACTATATTGACCATATGAATATTCTCCATGAGAGAGCTGAAGGGCGGAAAAACAAACCTTGGTCAAGCAGGGGTGAGTTGAGCTCTTCTCACTTGTTCCCTGGGTACGCAAGGAACTGGAACAGGTTTCTAGATTGTCTAATCGGGCCTTAACCTTTTCCAAGTCCTTGTCTGACCTCTGTGAGTGGGAGTAAAGACAAAGGTGGTTGTGCAGTGTTCTGTTACAAAGGTACTGCACAAATTTAGGGAATTGACCTAATGTTTAGGTGGTGCATCTGGCCTGTGATCTTTGGATGGAAAGAGTTGATGTGTGAATCATTAACCGTATATTGGATATTGCATTTCATTTACTGAAAGCTTAATGGAACTTGACTAAATGCATAATGCTGTCAAAATCAGTTTTGTTCTTTTGTTTGTTGGGGGGGAAGGAGATAACATCTTTTCTTTAATCAACAGTTTGGCTCCAGGCCACGAGCCATCAGGGAGCACAGTTCAATAGGAAAAAAAAATACATGTTTTCTAAAAAATATTCTACTTTTCACACAACTTTGGTTTTGCCCTTTTTAATTTCGGATTAAATGAAAAGCAGACACCACCTAAATGTATGGCAAGTCCTTACTTAGCTCTTCATGCTTAAATAATTAGACCATGTTAGTTCAAATACTTGTAATGGAATGTTGTCTCCGTCTACATCAATTAGTGTTAACGGCGGTGTTAATATGAACGATAAAACTTTGTCAAGCGTGGCCTTGCTACTGGAAGCAGCTAGAAAAAAAATGACATCTTAAGGACCTTTGTTTTGTTATTTGTTATTTTAAAAATAAATAATGAAGCCATAGTACTTAAAGCTCTTCCTCATTTTTTTCTGATGCTGACACCTAGAGAATTGATTTAATCTATTTACATGCACACAAGAATAGATTTGAATGAAGTATGCTGAGTTTAAATTTTGTTTTCAATGTGAGAACATGCTTTGTATTGTCTGCCTCTAAAATCATTTCTTATGAAGCTCTTAGTCTCTAAGTTCCACATCAGATCCTTTAGTTTTAGAACTTCAAATTTACAGATTTCAAGATTTAAAAATGGCAAAACACTCTAATTTCTTTTATCTTAAGCAACTGGAAGCAATGTGGTTTTTTAAACTTAATTCTTTACATGCCGAGGATTCAGCCACAATTTTAATGCAATCTTTCCTTGTCCCTAAAATAAAAAAGTCTAACCACGACCGAAGTAGATACTCAAAAGGATGTCAGTGTATTCCTTGTTTTCTCTTAAGGTTCACTCCTGCAAGGTACTGAGTTTCAACCCTTGTCTACCAAAACATTTGTGTAGGATACTCACAGTGTCAGTGGTACTGTTGACCCACTGAAGGCTATACGTGGGATAAGAGTACTCAGTGCTCTGTAACTTACTTAATTCTCACTTTGGCTACTCTTCTGACTTCCTATAATCTGGTGCCTTGTACTGCTTAGTCACTTGTATGAATGTCATAACAATGGCAGAGGATTGCTGCCTCCATTGTTGTTAGTAAGAAGTCCAAAATGTTCCTAAGGCCGTACAGTGAAAACAGTTGAAATTTGTTTCCTATGTTATTTTCAATATTGTCCTTCTGAATAAATGCTCAGCCCAGAGTTTTCAGTTGGACTTATGGGTAGCTAATTTCACTTTGCAGTACAAAACCACTGTTGAATCAGCTCTTTTAAAAATCCTCCTTCGTTCCAACTGTATCCTCCCCAAAGAGGCTTCTGTCCTTACTTTTCCTATGGAATCCTCTGTGTGCTATCTCAAAAGAAGTAACATTGCTCTTCCTCCTCTCTTTTTCCTGTTCCCTACATGTCCATATTTTTGTGTGTATCTTGTCACAGACTGGTATTGCTCTTCCCAGAAGTGCCGCTGCAGCTTCTTTCCCCATACAGCCTTTAGAATGTTAGTCCTTATGCTTTTTCACAGTAAGCATTACTGTTAAGAATGATTACAAATTCTGGTCTCAAAGTTATCTAATATTTTTAGAGTCGCATAAAATCAAGCTTAAAATAAGCTAGAATGAGTCCTGGTAACCATATGAAATGGTGGATAGGAAAGCAGATTGCCAAGCAGGACATTCGTGGCATATTTGCTACATGTCCTAGGGTAAGAGCAGGACTTTCTCGCTGGAAGAACTTAATACCAGGGAGCAGATGATCAGAGACAGACTCTCCTGATAAAAATGATTTTCATGGTTTCTTATCCCAAGGAGAATTCTCCCCTTGTGCCTAAGCCCAAAATGGCCATTACAAAAAACTGCATGTAGTGAACAAGGCTGTCAAAGTGAGAGAAACAAAAACCATGCTGTTATAAGGCCTGTCTGTTTATTAGAGGCTTGAAATGATATTTAATGATACTTTAAATAGTGAGATCAGACATACAGAAAAAAAGATTTAAGAGCAAGTTTTCTGTGGCTTTTCTTAACTGAAAGCTACTCTCAAATTTAGGGAGGGATTTAAACCAGTCCTTGGCAGAAGCATGACCTGAGTGGCAGTTGGACATCTGGGACATCATTTGAACTGTGAAATGATGTTTGCGTTGCAGAACATTCTACTTGCTTATTTAGCAAATAACGAGTTTTGTCTTCTATTTGCATGTGTCTCCTTTAAACTTGTTCCTGATTTCCTCCTTTTTTTTTTAGAAATGACTTTTTTTTTTTAACTTGTTGCAAGCTGATTCAATCTTTCTAATATATACTCTGCTTTTACACTTTCCAGACTAAAATACAAGGGAAATCTCTTTCCAAACCCGAGGAAGTTAAATACAAACAAAGGACAGTCGTTCACCATTGCGTACCTTGCAGCCTACCTTGCGATGACTTTATACCTTCTCTTGTAAAACTCCATACTTGTGAGACTTAAAAGAACTACCTGTGTTTGCAAGGCCAAACCATATTGAGCTTATTACTGAACCTGCTTTGTAGAAGGCAGTTCTGAGATTGAGAAGCTGGCTGTTCTGAATGAATGCACTCCTATTTGACTGTCCAATAAAATGTACTGAATGCTGAGCTTGGCTGTTAGTCTGTTTTTTGTGTAATTTATTTAGTTGGGGTTTTTTTGTGTTTTTTTTTTTTTTTAAATAGCATTCTCTTAAAGGGACATGATCAGGTTGCATGGTACAAGGCTTTGATTTTTACTGAGCCAAGAATAGACTTGTGTTTAAATCCAAACACAAAAAGATAGGCTTGCACAAGCAGAAGAAAACCGAGAATTAAAATGGATCTGTTTAGTTTTTAAACAGATGTAAAAGAATAAAATACATTCTGACTATGTCTCTTTAAGGTCTTTCTAGTCTCACTTGGTTTACACTGTATTACAAACTTTATTTCCAGTTCTAATTTTTCACATGGTGAGTTGGTTCTAGTGGTAAACTTGCAATGATACACGTGGTATATAATTTTCGTTTGTTAACTTGGTCTTAGTGCATGTTTGCATGGTGATTGTGCATCTGTGTTGCTTTGTGGTGTTAGTTTTTAACACTTGTTTCAGCTGTGTTTGAAGTAATGCATGACTGGGAAACACTGGGTTTTTCAGATTCTAAAGACTCCAGCCCACAGCAGCAGGGAAAAGTCTTTAAGGGACTTTTAAAAATTGTCAGTTCTAAATAAGTGGTCATACGTGCAGTAAAGTGAATGCTGACCACTTCAAATGAGCAAGGGACTTTCTTGCTTCTGGACATCTACTTTCAGTAAGGATCCCCTGTTTTTTTCTGCCCCACAAACTTTACCTTTCCTGCTTGAGTGCTCAAAATAGCTTTCAAGCGAGCAGGGCAACCAGGGATAGCAAGAGTTTCTGCGTAGAGCTGAGTGGCACCAAGCTAATCACTTGTTGGGCTTGGCATTATTGCAACTATTGCCAGGCAAGTTAGCCACCTCAAGCAGCCCCGCACAAACTGAGGGCAGATCTGGGCTTGCAGTGCTTCTGAGCTGTGAGCCTGGTTGATAATAAACTCTGTAAGAGCTTCCGGGTTTGGTAGCAAACGTCTTATTCATAGTGTGGTAATTCCACTGCTGAGTACACACAGGGCAAGAATCCTGCTCCTTCTGGCACCTGCAAGTGCATCATCACTGTCCCTTTCAGCAAAGTGGGTTTGGAGCAGCACTTTTTGGGGTCCTTTATCACCCTTCCCTGCACTCCCATCTCTTGCAGACACTTGCTTTAAGACACAGTTTCTTTTCTTATTACACTGAAGTGGTTATGAAACTCGGTAATTAAGAATATGGTTTCCTCATCTTGTAAACATGTTTTTTGGTTCCTCATTAGACAACATGGGGAACTAATGAATGATTTCTTGACCTTGTTTGTCAGTCCTGATCCCAGAACTTAGCTTTGTATTTTACATTTAATGGAGGATGATGGTAAAAAGTAGTTGGCGAATTTGTGTTGCATGCATGCACTTTACTCTCTTTGTTGTATTGAACAAATCCTTAAAAGGTGATGAAGAGGAGGTGACTGGAGCCACTGAAGCAGAGACAGTCACAGAAGAGGCTGCTGCAGTAGCTGCTGCTGGACCTGCAGCACAGGATGAGAGTGCTGAGGTATCCCCAGAAACTGGAGGGGAGAATGCTCCAGATGCACCCCCTGCTGTCGAGGAAGCACAGCAGGAAGCTGCTGTTAATTCGGAAGCTGCTGCTAATTCAGAAGCTGCTGCAGTGCAAGGTTAACTTACAAATGCGGGTTTTATGTGTGTGTGCTGTGGGTTTTAAAACTGCCTCTTATTACAGAACATTAAGAACAAACCAGTATTCCTAATGGAGTTTGTCCTGCACTGAAAACTAATTCAGGTGTTACCTTGATATATCATGACAAATATCTAAAGGCTGGGTGTCAGGAGGTTGGGACATCCTTTTTTTTTATTGTATCTAGCAACAGGACAAGGGGTAATGGGATGAAGCTGGGACACAAAAAGTTCCACTTAAATATAAGAAAAAACTATTTCACTGTGAGGGTGATGGAGCCCTGGCACAGGCTGCCCAGAGGGGTTGTGGAGTCTCCTTCCTTAGAGGTCTTCAAGACCCTCCTGGACGTGTTCCTATGTGACCTGATCTAGGTGAGCCTGCTTCTGCAGGGGGGTTGGACTAGATGATTTTTAAAGGTCACTTCCAACCTTCCAATTCTGTGATTCTATGAGCACAAGGTAATTCAGTTTATTCAGTCAGTGTCTCTAAAAGCATGCTGTACCTGCCACAGAGTTACTGTCTAAACTAGTAGAAGGACAAATCTATTTTTGGACAAGTCTACCACCTTCCATTTATTTTCTTTAAGATCTTTTGTCATGTGTTAAGTTAAACGGTTGTTTCAGTACCCCGGTTCCTAGGAGCTGCCTAAGGAATCCAAGCACTTTATTTCACTGTCTGTTTCTAAGATATTCACACTAACTATAGCTGTTGTCAGTTTAAGTTCAACAGAATCCAAAATACTGTCATGATCTCAGTTTTAAGGATATACTAGGCTAAATATGTCAAAATTCAATAAAATGTCAAAATGGTGTTAAACACCTAAATAAATTTAGCGGCTACATATTCAGTATTTTGAACTGTCAAGGTGATTGAAATATTTTGTGTTACTGTGCTTTTAAAAACAAACTTTAAAATGCAAACTTTTTTAATTTTTTTTTTTTTTTTTTCCTATCCTGGCCTGTAAGGATGGAGCAATGGCTTATCCTCTCACCTCTTCATTTATTCACCTAAAGTTAGAAGGGACACACATAAAGCAGTTGCAATTTCTCAGTTGATAGGAAAGCACCAAGCATTTGCATGTGGTATCGTCAGTAAAAAACAAAAAAACCCAAACCAGACCCAACCACAAAACTTGCCAGCCTCACTGATTCTTGCTTTGGAAGGGAAGGCCTCAGGATGGTTGTAGCAAATATGAAAACCGCTAAAGTAGTTTTCAACTTCATTTAAAGGTGGAGTCTTTACTGCATGACTGTGTTTGACTTGTTTTGCAAAAACAAACATTTACTTGATAGGATAATCTAAAACATAGATCAAACTGAGATTAAAAGTATTTTGACTGCTAGGTTGTGGGAGGTTATCACAGTACCTTGAAATGTACTAGCAGATTGCAGAATTGTTCTTGCCTTTTTCTTTGGCGACTCCAGTGAGAAACGGATGCATCTAAATTGTCTTTTTAACAAATGAACTTGAGCAATGGTGTAGCACTTCCAGTGTCTGACTACTTTGAAAGGTCTACATGTGAGTGGGGTTTTAATTCGTGTGCAAATAGCTCCTGTGCTTGTCTGCAAAACAATTAATTACAAATAACGTTCACAACGTTACTTGGTTTAATCTGCTAAAAGTAATATAGCTACTAAAAAGTGCAAGGAAGTATATTTGTAGTGACTGTTTACTTATAAAAATATTTATAGGGTAGTAGCTAAAATACCTAGAGCCTTAAAAAGATTCCATTTCTGTGGAATCCTTATACGATTTAATTTAGGAAGGAAGTAGTCTGGTATGTATTAAGGTTAGGGAATTAGAACTTAAGAGATGTAAGATGTTTTAAAATGTCTTGCAGTCTTTAACTCTGTTGCTCTAAAGAGCCACTGCAAAATTTCAGTGTAAGGAGTGGGCACTTGTTTGTGTCTAGAAGGGGTTGCATGTTGCTTTCACGATGTTTATCTAGGAATATTTGTTGACTGTTGGGTAGGGCAGGATTGGTTCTTCCCTGTGGTGAATATCCCTGCCAGGATCTTCCCCGAGAAATGTTGTGTGTAAGTGAATTAAGTCTGAAGATATAATCCTAGACATGATGACTTCATGTAGTTGGTGGCCCATATTTTCTGTGAGGAAATATGTCTTGTAACTTGGGTAATGCTGCCGTTGACTGGAAGTGGATACTTCGAAATTATTGATCATAGATCTGTTTTCTCTGGCAACATACTTAATGAAAAAAACAGCTCTAGAACAACACTTCTGTTAGCTGATATTTATATGGGATTCTGAGGGTCATTTCATATGTCCTGTCAAATCTTGGTGCACTGGTTATTCTTTGCCTTGTGGTAGAGCTGGCAGAAATGAACCCATGGGATATAAAGTTGTTGAGAAACTTTTGCATGTTGTTTCAGCTATCTTTTTTCTAGCCTCTAATCAGGATATCACATATTAGCTAAGGCATTTTGTGTTAAGCAGCAGCAGTTGTGCTTCCTCTCAGTAATTACTAGTTTCTAAAGCAAGAGAGTGTTCTCCTCTGTGTAGCATTGCCTGATGTCTTTGATGTTTCTGGAATGTTAAAACTTGCCTCTGAGGACAGTTCTCCCGTGCCACTGGTCACCAGTGAAGACTATTGTAAATAACTGTTAGCAAGAGGTGCCTAAGTCAAGGTGAACCCTATGGATCTCACAGGCAGTTCATGTGAGGACAAAGTCCCTGTGATTGCAGCGTAACCTGAAACCTGCCCTGAGAGGCTGAGGAGGCTCCTGCCCCCAGGCCACCTTCAGGAGGCTGCTCCTTCCCTCCAGGCCTCATCTGCAGGAGAACAGCACAACCCTGAAGTGCTTCTTCCCTCAATTCTTCCCTTGGATCTCAGAGGACCTGACAGGGCCTCTGGCTCCGGACCACTTGAAGAGTTTAACAAGCAGCATGTGGTCTTGCACGCACAGGTTTAAACTAGTATCCCTAGTTTCCATTGGCATAATTCTTCAAATGTAAGAAGGTGTTATTTTTACTCAAAACTTTTCAGCTTTCTATGCACCACCATGTTTACCTGCGGTCGACAGCTATTTTGTGTTTTTAAAGAAATAATTTTATAACTGAAATCCTTCTGGAAATAGCTTTCAGTTTGGTATTTAACCATCTTGATTGTTTGCATTCTCTTCATTTAGAAGGGGGAAAAAAGTGTATGTACATTTGTACTTAGGTAGAGAAGAATATTTCTTTCTGAACTGCCCAGGGAAATGACAGGGTTACTTTGAAAAAGAATACTGATTTAAATAACTTTTAGTAGTTTTTTTGGTATTTTGATGTTACTTCTGCAGATGACATCACAAGTATTTTTATCATCATCAGTAAACCTCTGCTTTTTCAAATGCAATTGTTTTTTTAATCTGTAAGGCTTTCTGTAATATGTTTGGAAGTGCAAGGTGCCAATGGATGTTTGTCTCCAGCTCCTGTATACGTGCCTATGTATACATACAGATAACCTGAATACAATCGTAGACTCATTTCATCTGGAAGAGACTTTTAAGATCATCGAGTCCAGCCTTATTCCCAGCCCTATCAACCACTAGACCATTTCCCTAAGTCACCCACCTGTCTCCTAAACAGCTCCAGGGACAGTGACTCTACCACCTCCCTGGGCAGCCCGTTCGAACGCCTGACAACCCTTTCAGTAAAGAAATTCCTCCTCATATCCAGTGCCCAAACAAAAAAAAAAAAAAACCATAACCTTGGAGGTAGGTACTTCATACTTAATCAGGGTAATTTCTTTGTTAGAAAATTAATTCCAATTGTACCTGACTGGAATTTTTTCCTCAACTCAGTTTCAGAAAAATACAACCTATTACTGGTGTCTGAAATTCTGTGAAATGCTATTGCCAAAAAAGTAGTTTCTCTGTTCCCAAGGCTTTATCATCCTCTAAATTTTACTTTTCTATACATTTTTATTACTTGAGCTTTTACTTGAGCTATCACTCTTGGTTACTGCCTGATGGTAAGTTTCCTGTTGTTGTTATTCTGGAGTACTCTGTATGGATACCGTAAATTAAGATGATATTTTTCATCAGATAGAACAAAGTCTATAGAATGCACAGTTTGACAAACTCCTATTTGGATTAGGCAGTGATTATTGCATCTGTGACTTTTAAGTTTTTGGATTGCCACTATAAACTTTTTTTCCAAATCTAGTATTGAGGTTTGAGGTTTTGGCATTATGGTCTGGAATAACAAAAGCAATTAGCCCCAAACCATGTTTTCTTGAACTCCTGACTTCTGTAGCATAGGTTCTGTAGTATAGGTTCTTTTCTGTTTTCCTAAGTATTGAAAGAAGTGGTCTCTTCTCTGTTGTTTCAAGCACTGTTTTAGTGAGTAGGTTTGTGGAGGATTAGTGTGTGAATGTGCCAGTGTTTTCCATGTTAAGCTTCAAATGGCATTACAATGTCAGTTGTCTGCAGCCTAGAGAAAC
Organism: Urocolius indicus; assembly: GCA_013401255.1. Lineage (NCBI taxonomy): Eukaryota > Metazoa > Chordata > Aves > Coliiformes > Coliidae > Urocolius > Urocolius indicus. Next base: position 190,912 of record WBNH01009934.1, on the reverse strand, counting down.
AAATACAGGCTGCACTGGACAGGAGTTGCTGCTTTCTGGACAGGATTTTTGCTGAGCCAGTCGCACAATGATGCCAGGCAGACAAAACCACCCAATGTGATCAGCATACATTGTTTTTGCTTGATAGTTACCAAACTCTTTGTATTCAAACACTCTGACACTGGGAGTGTTTTGAAGATTGCTGAAAAGTCCTGAAAGTAATTTGCAATGGCTTGTACTTATTCAGAGGCTTTCAGAATGATGTTGCTCTGTAGAATGAAAACATCTTTCTAGGCATTTATTTGTGTGAGTTGGAAGAAGAAGGAAAATATTAGTCTTAAATAGTAACGGAATAAAATGCCAGTGAGCAGAGAGAGAGCATTTCAGGTAGTCCCAAGTGACATTCCTGGTGCTTGGGATGTTCCTGGTGGGTATGTGTGAGCCTTCTGTGCTGCTGAGCTCCCTGTGTCTTCCTGGCCAATGAAACCTGAAGCACTTTCTTGTTTTTCAGGGACATATACATAGTTTTGCCTATTTTGTCCCAAACTGACTCAGTGATTGTGATTTCCCCATTTTCCTATTGCTAATGTGGCTGCTGGTGGTTTGAGCCTGTGTAAGCTGAGGGAAGAGGTGCTGAATCCACTGGCAGGTGGCTTCTAATGAAAGGAAGGAAGAGTACCTCGGCTGTCACCACCACCTCAGGATTTAGAAGAAAAGCCATTGTTGAACAATCTTCTTTTCCATTTTCCTTAAAGCTGATGATGGAAGCAAAATACATTAAGCTGGTCTTAAAAGGAATCTCAGTTTCTCCTGCTACTGCTGTGTTTTCCCCTGGATTAGATCTGAGGGAACCAGGTATTCCTGCCTCTTGTGCTCTATTTTGCAGTCTTTCTCAAACACATTCTTGAATTACTTTTCAAACATGGCAGAATTTGACTCTCTTAAAGGGAATGCTAATCCACTGTCATTTTTCCGTTTAGTGGGTCTTAATGAGGAGGAATCAGGATTTTTTTTCTCTGCCTATCCTGACGTTTCTGGGAACATTCTGAGACCCTCAGTGGACCTTACTGAAGGGAAGCTTTATGTAAATGAAAGTATCACATTCTAGTATGAGATGTTCTCTAAAAGACTGTAAATATAATTTCTCTTTTCACAGTTCAGTTTGGCTTTTTTTGCCTTTGCAATTGCTTGTGTGACACTGGGTACGTTATAGACAGCTTGAAATATCAAAACCTTGTTTTGTACTCCAGCTTTGGTTTGTGCACTCCAGGCAGATTCCATTTGTATTATGCTGGCTAACTTGTATTATTTCAGCTTAGTAAAGCCCAATTCTTCTGCAAAGATTTTTTTTTTTTTAAAGTAATTGAACCTGACGTTACGTGTTACAGACACCAGCCTCATACTGACGGCTTGAAAATACCCAATTCATGATACAAAGGATAGTGCTCTAAGTGAAATGTTTCACTCAGAAAAGTATATTTTAAAAAATCTTTTAAAAGTACAGGAAACCAGTGCCCACTCAGATTTTTTTTTTTCTAACTGGAAATAATAACTTTTAAAATAAAGGATTAGTATTAGGATAAAAACATGATAGCTCTAAATAGATTTACTAGGGAAATGCAAAACTGGGGGAGAAAAATACAGACTGTAGTCCTGAGAAGGCTGTGGTTATTTTCTATGCTCTTGTTATGAAAATCCCATCCTGGGGAGAATCCCCATGTCTTCCCAAAGAAGGAAAAAAATGAATATAGCTTTCATTTTAAAATCTGGAACAGCCGTCTTCTCTGTGTTCATTCTAAATAAGGAAAATGTACTTACAAGGCCACTTAAAAATACAAGGTAAAAACTTAAAATAAATCCAGTAAAACTGTAAAATATAATATACAAGTTAGTTTAACTGTGCCCACTGACTGTTCATATGAGTTTAAATTGGTATCAATAATGAAAAAGCACTCTAAACTAGGAGAGCATTCGCAGTGGTGCTGAGTTGACTGACTACAGGTAGTAAAACTTTTGCTGTAGGAGTGAAATTCTGAATTCCAAGAATGCCCCAGCACTGTTAAAAATATTTGGACTCTTCCTTCTTTTAATATTGCTCTGTGAGAGTCAGCTTCCTCTATTTTTACAGGTTGAGGGAGGGATGTATTTCTGTCACAAATTTAAAGAGCTTTGTGTACCTGAGTAAAGAAGAAAACAATTCTTTCCGTTTTAGCATAATTTCTTGCTATGTGTAACATGTTTTATTTATTTATTTTCTTAACAGTTAATCGCTTCCTAGATGCTACTTTAGTGGAAGTGTGAAGTGTGAAGACCTAACCCTCACATTAACATGGCTGATTTTTTTAAGGGTTGCTCTAAGCTTTAAAGCAGTAATTTAAATTAGCAGAATTAAATCAAAGCAATCTCAGTGTTGTAACAAAGGGTAGATACTGGCTTAGATGGAGGAGTGGAACTTTGCACTCTTTATTTGTCTGTGTACTCCTCTTGGAAATGTCAATGTAGATGTTTAGATTAAGTAAATAAGTCAACTATTTGTTTCTTCGTCTTCTCCTTGATCTCATACATCTTGTTCCTTTCTTCAGGAGTTGTGGTCAATGAAAGCCAACATGAAATAACACATATGTACTGGACAATTGGTAGTTTGCTTTGTAAGCTTTCACACATGGTGTGTGGTATGAAACATAGCTTGGAAAATCTAACTTTATGAACACTGAATGCTAAAGCCTGGCAACATACACCCTGCAGAAACATGATCAGAAACAGTATCTTCTGCAGAAGTTCTTGCGAGAAACAAGTTTGTGGCAGACTTCAGGTTCCACTTACATCAGTGCCCAATCCATTCTCTCCTTACCTCCCTTTCACTTGCCTGCTTCAAGGTCATCCTATAGCTTATCATGTCCCAGGCAGCAGGACATGACAGCCAGTGTCAGCTGGTTTAATTTTGGTCTAGAGTTTTGCATCACAGACAAAAATCCAGGCTGATAATGCATAAAACTCCCCCAAGAAAGTCGGAAAGCCTGGTTTAAAAGCTTGAAAGCTTTAGGGGAATAGGCTATGGAAGCAGTAGGATCTGGGTTCTGAAAGTCAATCCTTTGGCTGGGGGTTTGTGGTGGGTGTTTTATTGTTATTATTATCAGCATGATAAAATCAATCTGTGTATGTGAGGGGGGTATTTTTTACTATTACCTGGAGCAAAGATGAATCAGTCACACAGGCCGTGCTTATTGTGCTTCTCTCTTCTGCTGGGGGAATGCCGAGCTCACTAATATTCAGACAATTCAGTTGACCACCATGAGGATGCAGAAGCGCCTTGGATTTTGGACTCTTCTGCTGTGAATGCACAGAAATGTAGAGTCCAGCACACTCAGTGCTGCAACTGTGGCACTTGTAAGAGTAAAAATTATGTCTTTAAAGACTGCAGGAAAAACTATACAGGAAATACCTTTTTATCAAGCTGAAATGATAGGGATAGTTTCCTAAAAATTACATTTCTAGGTGGAATTAGTTGTTGGATATCATGCTGATATTCTACTGGAACTTCCTGATGTGCTGCCTTATTTATAGATATATATTTAAAAAGTTTTAAACAAAAAAACCTTAATTTCCTTTTGTCTGTAAAATCAATTTCCTTTTCTGTATTTACTCAACTCAAACCAGATGTGTTTTCATAACGCTAGTGGTTTGGTATTGTGTTTGGTGCATATGTAATGTGCTGCTGTGTTTGCCCAGCCACGTTCTGTTCTTACATGCACAATTTATATGGATGTATTTCTTCTCAAAATGGTTATCTCATAAAGCAGAGGAGCTAAAGACCACTTGAGAATGCATACAGCTGTCCTGGGCAGAAGCAGGTGATATGTTTGTTAGGGTTCAGTGTTACACGTAAGCAATGGATATTATAAAGATGTTGAGTTATGCCCTCATGGTTCCGTAGTGGAAATATGTCAGGAATCTAAGTAGCCTGAGGACGTTTGTCCTCAGAATCCCTGGGCCATTAGAATCCTGTTGAATGCTTTCAGAACAGCTGTTGATGCAATATGCAAAGCCTAACCACTTGCTTACAGTTATTAAACATGATTAGTTTGATTTCTCTGAGGCTTGAAGTTCTTTTATGTTTTCTTTTGTTGAAATCACATGAAAGTTAAGCTCCTGATTCAGATCTGTACATGCAATAGTGTACAGAAGTGCCTAACAAAAACTGAAGAAAATTGGAGCCACTGGTACTGGGGTTTAACTGCATATCCCAGGGAAAAACTTAAAACTGACAAATGCCTGGTGAAGGAGCATAAGAAAAATGAATATGATTTTTTTTCAGAAAGGAACAACCCATGTTATACACAAAGGTTGAGATTTTTGCTACCATTATAACAATAGATGGAGGGACGTGTGACACTAAACACTCAGTGAAACAGTTAAGCCGTTTAAATCCAGCGCTATTGATGGATGATGTGAGTTTTCCCCCTCATATGGTACTAAGAAAAAAATCCCGAAACAGGTTCACTTTTGTGACTATAAAAAGAAACTTTTAAAAAAAAAGAACAGTCCCATTTTTGGCAAAGTTTAAATAGTAATGGGTCAGAGTGAATCATCATTTGACTGAGCCCTATTTGACCAGTATTCCGCAAGTGGGTGTTTTGTTAAAGATGCTAAGGAGCTGCAGTATTATGGTGTAATACTGAGAATGAAGCAGCTGGGCATTCAGGGGGCAGCATATTACAAACAGCATTTACATACCACGTGTCCTCATTGCAGAGAAGCAGCTGCATGATGCCGATTATTTTGATTAGTAAAGCCTGTAGAAATTGAAAGAAGCTGGCATAAACAGAGAAAATGGGTCACAGTCATTGCTGCACAAGGAAACACGGGGACTTTGGAATTTCAGACTGGTCATCATTCAGAAAACAACACAGAACCTGTTAAGATGCTGTAACTCCTCTACAACTTGATTTTGAAATAAATAAGCTTATTTTTTTTAGTATTTGAACTAGCAAAAGTTAGAAGTTATTTCAGTCACATCTGTTAATTTCTGCAGAGTTTCATGGTGGGCTTATTATCAACTTTGCAGTAACTGAACAGACAGAAAAGTAAAATCCTTCTTGCAAGGTTTATGGAAAATGAGTCATCATTGTACCAGGCATGGACTAAAACAGGGTGTTACTGCAGGATTTTATGTGGAACAATTGAGAGATTAAGCTCTACTGAAGAAAATAGGAAGTGCAAAATGTTGTAATGCATTGTACTCCCAGCTGATTGGGAGGAGAGGTTGTGAGGGACTTGGACAGTGTGCCTGATGTTCCCCACAGAGAAGGGACCATGGGGCAGTGCTGATTCTGAAATTCATCTGGTGTTGCTCTAGGATCACAGCAATTTCCCAGGCTTGAGGAAAATGTGTTGACCTTGTGAGCAGAATAGAGAGTGTTTGTTCCAAGACAGAGCTGCGTACAAACCGCCAACAAATACACCAAGATTTGTTTCAGTATGTCAGATTAATACACAAAATAACCTGATTATAGACTGGTTTTAGTTTTCATGATGCTTAAAGCACCAACAGATACTTGGGTAGCTTGCTGTAGTTGCAAGAGGTCAAAGAAATAATGCTAAAATGATCTTCATGGGCCAGTCTGAATCTTTGCTGGAGATAACACCTTAAGGTAGGGATAACAACCCAGTGCAAGCTGCCATGCCTGCAGCCAGCTCTCTCAAAAAGAGCACTTCAGCTGTGGAACCTGGAAGAGGGCTCCTATGAAATTGTAGCCATGTGTGCCCAAGGAACAGATGGAAAAGCTGATTGAGTAAAAGAACCACCTGGAGTTTTTCAAGGACAATTACTCATATGTACAGATGTAAGTTTTAAAAAACACAATACCTATCATAACAAAGCCCTTTGTATTTTAGGGAGTGACAGCTATCCTGCAGAGACCTGGATGGGCATGTTGGGAGGAATCCATATTTTGTTGCAGCAGATTTTCTTTCTGCTGGCCATGAAGAATACTTTAGTCTAGAGATAAATTGTTCAGTATAAGTGTTAACATTTGTTTTCAAGGCAGGTATTCTGGTAGGTGACAAGCAATCACAATTCTCATTCAAAGGAAATGGGTTTCTAGTAAAAAGCAGGAAAGACCATGTTGCTCCTTGCCTACTGATCCACCCTTCTTAGTTACAAAAAAAAAAACCCAAAACCCACAACACACTCAAACATCACAAGACAGAAACAGAAATTATCATGATGAAATACTATAAGCCAGAGAGCAAGGTTTTCATAATATAAACTGAATGTTTGGTGTTAAAACTAGCAAATGTATTTCATTACATCAAATGCTGCTAGCTGTAAAATATCTAACATTTTGAATTCCAAATGTACTCTTTGTATTGCATAGCTGTTCCCTATAAAGACAAAGGTAGTCATTCCCCTTTTTTTTTTCCTTACTGCTTCAGAGTTTAGTCAGCATTCTGCAGAATAATGCGAAATAGCTAATGTTCAGAATATGCTGTGTTTAAATAGCTGCAAGCTGATATTTGGGCAAAAGCATGGGATGCTAGCTCTACAAAACTCCTATTTAGTGCATTTAGTGAACTTCTAATGAAACTGTTTAGTTAGCTGTATTAAAGATACATGTAGCTTAGTATAGGACACAGTTCGTAACCACAAGGTTCCTGCACACCTTATCCTGCTGAGCAGTTAAGGTGTGTGATGGTGGAGACCTCCAACAGGAACGTTAGAAGAATGCAGTGAGAAAGAATTTACTCAGGTAAAATTTACCATGTAACTGCTGGATGATGTGCTTAGTCTCCCTATAGAGTGTATCAGTACACAGACATGTTACCTATCACAGACTTTTCATACAGATAGATTGCTTTATCCTTGACAAGGGGTGTTGAAAAACGGCTAATTGGCAACTGTGCCACGCTGGAATTGCAGCCTGCACCTCCAGCTTGATGTTAGGGTATTTCTATATTAAAACTACTACCCATGACATGTTTGCGAGGTTATGTGGAGTGCACATGTAGTGTCCTATGGTGTTGGTCAGACTACTATGATTTCTATGGAAACTTTACAATTAGCACCTTGCATGTCATTCGTAGTTTGGCAGAAATCAGAAAATAAAAGTATCTGCAAGAGAACATACATGTTAGAGAATACTTACCTAAAGACACACCTAAAGACATGAAAATAGCTCATGTTTATAGTTTTCTGCCCCAGAGCTGGGAAGAATCAGGCTTTCCCTGGAATTCCACTTGCAAATTTTTATTTGTGTGGTAAAAATTAATAATCTGATAGATCCTGTCATCTTCAGTTACTTCAGACATGTATGTTAGGCAGGTACTTCATGCTATGTGAGCCTTGACCTCTCACCCCCATTTACGCTGGTGAATGGAAAGACAAGACAAGACAATTATCTCTCTAATTTGATTCATAGAAACTGTGAGTGAAGTCTTGGATGTTGCAGCTTCTTCTGCCCATGAGGAAAATTTAGACAGTGTCAAGGAAGGAGTAGCCTCAGAAGCTCAAGAGATTCTTGACACATCCTCAAGGAGCCACGACGTTGATGTTGAGGAATCGGGGCAAACTTCAGAAGGTGCAAGAATACAGCTGGGTCTGAAATGTTTTGTCTCTGAAAAGCACTAATGGCTTTTGGCACTGAACTGGCTGCAAAGCATGCAGAGCTCCACTGACGCAGTGTGGCTGCTAGTGATGACTATGTTTGGCATCACAGCCTTAGCAGAAAATTTAGTTTTGAAGTTCTGTGCCATGCAATAGCAATAGGTATTGCTAAGCTGGATTGCGGGGCTGTTGTGCTTAGTGCCCTAGCTAGACATAAAGTTTGTTAAGACAGAGAAATTCTCCCTCGTGCTGCATGTAACACACTTTTTCAACACGTGACTTGGTCTGAAAGATAGAATTTTCTTAAATTACATTGCTGTAAAGAAAAATACAGAGCATCGGACATTTCCAAACCTCACAGTGTTTCAATGAATCTATATGCAATCTTATATTGAAGTTGAATGATAGAATTCAATGCAAAGAAAAATGTGTGTTAAGGTCATCACTGTGGAGATTTTTCAAAAGAGTTTAGAAGTTTGGCCTCTAAACTCCTTTACAATTGCAATTAAAAAGCTAAAAAGCTAAAAGTAAAAATGTCTGTATGCCTAATAGACTGCAAGTTGTATCCCTTTACTCCAAAAGGCTCCTTTGGATTAAAGAAAACAACTTACTTGACTATTTATCATCAAATAAGTTGTTTCTGGTGTTTCTCATTGGTGATTTGTCTCCCTTTTCAGCTTCTGTGGAGGAAGAGACACCTGAAGAAGTTGCTAAGGATCCCTAAAGGTACACAGTACAATTGCAGTGTGTGGTTTCCTGCTCTTCACGTTTTTGTTTTCTGTTAGTGGCAATTGCAGTGTGTGGTAAGTCTGCACATGCACTCTGATGGTGAATTTGTATTTCTGCTCCCAACAAGTACACTGCAAAACAAAACAACTTAATTGAAGTATTTATTATTATTTGGAAACAATTGCTGGCATCTTTCAGAGGGAAGAGAGCAAAACTTTTCTATGCCAGTTGTCACAATGCTAGTGGAAGATGTGTTCCTCTACCAGCTGAATTTTTGTGTTTCAGTAGGAATGACAGCATGAAGGAAAACAGGTATTTCATGAACGTAGGTGAGATGTGCAGAAGAGTTGCGAGAGCATGCCTCTCAAAACTGTTATTTTTGCTCAGAATGAAAGCTAGAAAAGTAGTTACCAAGGAATTCTTTCCACTGTGGGACGTAGTCATTCCCCTCTAAAGAGAGAACAATAGAGTCAGGAATCTCTGTTTTACCTTGTAAACACCTTGCAACTCTAAAAACTGTTGCTTTGTTATTCCAAGTTTTGATTTAGACAACAAATACTCAATATATCAATTTCAATTAGTGAAGGCAGAGATGGTAACTGAAAGGGATGAGAGTGGGAGAGAAGGCATGCTATAGGAAGCACGTTTGATGGAAAAAAGTGAAAATTGGTGAAAACCAGATGAATCTACTACCGGAATACATGTTCACTGAATTCTTCTTAAACTGCTTGGGCTCTTTTTGACTAAAAAAATAGTCTTTTATGTGTATAGCATCCCAAGGTTACAAAAAGTGTCTCTACATTCTGGTCCAATCTTGCTGGGGGGCAGAGGGGAAGAAAAATGTTTTTTAAGCTATTTTGCTACTTTGTACTGGAAGATTGTGGCTGGGTTGAAAGCCAGGCTGACTTTTTCTAGTTTACAAATCAAGAGCCACAATATATTCCCAGTTAGGAAGGAACTAATATTTTAGTTTTAGATATGTTTTGAATTTTAAGCACTTTAAGGTACAAACCTTAACTTTGAATTTACATTAAAACAAATAATATTTTGGTGGGGAATTAAATGAAAAAAAAATCCAAAGAACATTGATGTGAGACTCAAAATAGTACCCTGTTTACTTTTAAAAAAAACCCCACTAATTATTTTTGTGAAGGGATAGAAGTAATAGTAATGAATGAAATCCTCTGATGAAGCCTTGAATTGATGCTGAGAGCATGCTCAAGTAAGAATATGCCATTGTCCCCCTCTCTTTTCAGAGTACGGCAGTTCTACTGTGTGTGGCTGTTGGCCCCAGACTTACACTGCTGTGAAGCTACTTATATCAGTAATCTCAGCAAACACAATTGGTTTACCTCAGGCTTAAAGTTAAGCAAGTACCTATTTGTAGAAGTAAGGCTTTGTGGAACGTCTACAGCATGTTGGGGAATTCATTCATACCTGAGCAACACAGCTGAGGACAAGGGGTTCCGTGAAATTGTTGGGTTTATTGGTGGTAGCAGAGCATGTTTTCATGATCCATCACGCAAGCATGATTTATGATTTACTTCACTGGTAATCTATAGTCAATTTTATAGTGTGCTTTGAAAGTTTGCAAGGAAAAAAGACCCAGGATGAATCAAGTCAGTAGCTAAACGTTATTTATTGTTCCTTCCTCTAAACCAGATTCTTTTTTTCTTTTCCCCAGTAAGCAGTGCTGAAGCTCTGGAAAAGACTAATGGACATCTTTGTGGCACTCAACCAGTTGATTCCTGTGTGAAACCTCATAGTCTTCCTTGGAGACATATAAGAAATAGTGCAGTTTGTCATACCACACACTGCTCATTAGGACCGGTATTCAAGGCTCAACAGATTAACATCTCTGCTTTAGAAAGTAGCACCCAGTAATAACTACCAAAGCACCCTTCCAGCACGTCAGAAACACATGTGCTAAGAGAAGCAGTAGACTTAACTGAAACCATGTCAGGCGAACTCCTTCTAGGTCTTCATTGTCTCATTGTTTCTTACTTTTGATCCAAACCATTAGTGCGTAATTATACCATTGTAACATTCCATGCTAAAATGTAAGTAAAATGTTTTAACTAAGTGAAAATCTTATAAAAAATACCTGTTAATATTTTTAAATTGGGTCATGGGGAAAACAACAACCTTGCTTGCTCCTAAGTTTGGATTTGCTATTGTAAGCATAGAACATTAGGTTGTAAAAGATACAACAAGATGCTACCCTTCCTTGAACAATAATATCCAGGAGTAAATATTTTTAGGTTCCTGCTTTGAGAAAAAAAACTGTTTGCAAGTAGTAGTGATAGGCACTTTACAGTGTGAAAATCAAAGGAATACCGGCTGAAGTTATCATTGTTGGTCAAAGTGGTGGCTCCTACCTTGAGGGTGCCAGGCCCTATTCCCACCAATCCCTTTTCAAATTCGCTGCAGCCTTCCTGTCTTAGCAGTGGTATGCAGCGGGAGGTTTGAAACCTTTCAAACACGGAGGTTTGAAAGAACTCTCTCCTACAACCACGAGCAATTTAGGCTATGGCAAAGCTCCTCTGTGTGCTTGCAGATGGCCAGCAAAAGCCCTGTGGAAGCGATGCCATGGGTGTGCAAATGGACAAGAATGCTTAGGGACTAATGAAAAACAGAATAGCTCAATAATCTTGTTAATATCGTCTTAATAATGAAAAAAAGCTATAATGAATACTAGATTTGTATGGCACTGTTCTCCAGACCCTCCACTGTGCTATGTGCATGAGCGTGCATCTACTAAAATTCTTCTTGACACCCATTACAGCCAGCACAGAATGGCAATAATTCTAAACTGGGGCCAAATAAGTTATATCATAGACAACATATATAGGAAGTGTGAATTATAAAGCATATCTGACTGCTTTCTCTGCAGGCGGGACTTTGGAAAAAACACTGAAAGAGAAATTATAGCATTACGACATTCCTACCCCAGCACAAAACAATACCTGCTCCTTCCCCCAGTGCAACACGAATTATAACGGTGTTCCAACAAAAATAACAGCCTATTGTCCCTGAACCTGCTTATGCAGAGGCAAAATCAGGCTCCTGAACTTCAAGAAGCACAGCCTTCTGCTTTAAAGTATAAAGCCACTGTGATCAAAAGCAATTTTCATAGACAAAGTGACTGGAATAAAATACTTGGACTGATATTTTGTTGGATGTCTGTCTTTACCTGCTAAATATCCTATAATGGATGCATACTCTTAAATATTCTATTTCTTCTTCTTCCCTAATTCCTAGTGAAAAAAACTGTTTCTCATTTCTGCAGTTGGCAATAGAATTTCTGAAATTGTAGTCTTTGATGAATGTCCCCTTCATATCTGGAACTTCTGTGGTACATGGCAGAATATATTAGCCCCTGGGAACAGGGGTCTGCAGAATCGAAGCTTTCCAAAACTTTTCATCCTTTCCATTCAAAAAAGATGCAAGAGTCCCAGGACAGCCTGTATGTATGCCTCATGTCAGGGATCCTCTTTTTTTTTTCCCCCCTTTTTTAATAATAAAAAAAAGAGACAGTATTCTTGAAAGCCAAAGGGAGAAGGAATACGTTATGAACTCTAGCTGTGACAACATGTAGCACAGCATGATCTGCTTCAGCACTTGGTTATCCTTGATTAACAACAGAGATATTTTGCAATTCACAGAGGGCTGCTCTTAACTGCATGCAGAATGTTACTTAATCAGAAATTCTTACTCTTACTGGTTTAGGTGGTCCCTAGCCATCACTGATCGCTTTTATCAGTATGGAGTGTAATTGCCACATAGGATAATATTTTTCTGTCCCTCGCTCCAGAAAATGAATTTCTGAATTGCTTCACAGAGGCTGTGGTGAACCACAGAAAATGGTCAAAGAGTGTTGGCTCATTAAGGAGAGCAAGACCATGGGAGAGAGCAGACATAATGCAAGTCTAAAGGAGATTGGGAGAAGAAAGTTTGTTCTTGACAATAAACTTCAAAGCTCGGAGTGAAATGTCACATTCCCAAATTTGTCCAGCCTGCAAAGTGCTCCTGTGCCGGCCAATCTCTGTGACAGCAGCTGGCAAAGCATTTCACCTCCCTCTAGCGCTGGTTCACAAGAAGGATGCCAGCCTGTTGCTGCTGGCAGCAGCTCGTTTGGCTGAAACACCGGGGACAGATGAACTCCACCCAACTGTTTCAGTTTTACTCTTTTTGCCTGTGTTGATGACAATACAGAATTTCAACCTTCATTTGCTTCTTAAAAGCATAAGACAAAGAGTTAAAAAAAATCATTCAAACTGCAAATTTGTACTCAAAATTTGGAAAGTCCAATAATTAAATAATTTAACCAAGATTTCTTGGCAAGCTTTGATGATGTGATAAAATACTATTTTGCATCTGTTTTTCTAGAAAACAAACAAACAAACTCCCAAAACTCCAATGAACCCAAACAAAGATAGGAACAGATGCCGTGCATTTCCCTCACCTGTTGATCTCACTCCATTCCTCTCAAAAAATCTTGAACCAGCTAGCCAACCTCAACCTCTGTTGTATCCAAGAGGTGGAAGGGACACAAAGTCACCTGAGTGATGCTTTAGGAGATCAGATGCCTATTTTGTTGCATTTGCCAGTAGATGAGCAAATGTCCACATATGATGCAGCTGAGTATTATTCTGGTGGCCATGATCAGCTACTGCAGACGCTGATTCCTCTCTGCTGATGGTTATGGGGTGAAGGGCTGGGTTTGCAGTGCTGCGGGAGGAAAGCTTAGAAGGCAGGTAGCAACCATGCAGGAACAGAAGGTATTTTGTGTGAAAGGACATAGGAGCTAGAGTTGCTCACTCTGCTCATTCCACAGAGTGCTGTCCCTGTTGCCACACAGACAGCTCTCTGCTCTTAGGAGAGGTATATCTTGGTTGTTTGCTTTGTTCTTGTATGCTTTGCTCTTGCCCTGCTCATCTGCTACAGAAGATGGAAATAAACACCATCCCAGAGCTACAGGCATCAAATGTCACCGTGAGTAACTGGATTCTGGTCTTCACTCCTTTGGGGTGCTGCAGATGTTTGCAGTTGCCTCCTCCAACTCTATTGGGGTGAGAAGAAGGCTAAACCTGGAGGTTCCTGTGGTGGAGCTTTTCCTGCTGTTTGCCCAAACTACAGGTAATAAATAGGGTGGTGAAAGGGCATGATTTGTTTAATGGTTTAGCTGTCTGCAAATGTTCTCCACTTCCTCTTAACATTTTACCAAACTCAAATGATGGCTTTAGCAAGCTCTGAAAGGCCATAATGTTCCACAGCTCCTGTGTAACAAACAAATAGGAAGCTACTGTGGAACAGAAGGCTTTTCTTGATGTGGTTTGTTAAGTATTTGTATTGGCTTCACGTGCAGATTCTTATCTACCTAAAATTTTTGCTTGTTTAGTGATAAATAATTTTCCTGACTTTAAACCTTCCTGACTTAATAATTTTTCAAAAGATAGATGTGTGAGCTCTGCTTGTGCCATAGTCAAAATGTTACATATTACTTCATTTCAGAAAGTTCATCTGCCTGTGCTTTGTCTTCACAGTTCAGCACTGACTTCAGTACACAAATTAATTAAAGAAGAAAATATAGAGAATAAGTGGAAGGAGACAGTAATACATCTCAAGATCATAGTTTCTCTTTTTTTCTTTCCCTCTCTGTAATTAAATTACTGAGGTCTGTAGAGATTCATTGATCACCTTCCCATAATGTGATTTTATTTTTTTTTTATTTCATAGCCTCTTACTTCCTGCAAAGACAATCTTCTTTCTCGGTAGTTAGTTACTCTCCAGTGGGGCCTAATGGAGAAGAGTTACCCATCGGGCAACGTGCACTACCATTATCAAGCAGAAGAGGGCACTACATCAAAAGCAGTAGACTGACTAAAACCTACACCAAGGAGAGAATGCCCCGTATCCATAACCTAGAGCTGAATGATACAGAAAGAAATTAATAATGTAGGCATTTTTTTTCTTTATAATTGGAGAAAATTGGCTTGCTTTCTTTTTTGTCTGTTTGATTAATTGTGGTTTAGAGAAAACCCAAATCGTATGGGTCTTTTTTCATGCCACTGTTGTAGTAAGTGACTAATTTCCAATGCAAAGTATTTGGTGCTGATGAGGCTGTTACAAAACAAGATGAGCTAAACCTGGAGTAACTGGTCAAGGCTTGACAGTTCTTGCCTCTTGCCAATGGGAACACAATGAGGCTGGATGTGAATGTCTTTGTTTCCATTGAAATGATTAATGGAGTGCTACAAAATAAAAACCACTGCAACCTTGCCCCCTTTCATTTATTACAAGTACCAACAGTAGGAGGAGGTTACCCAAAGTCTCCAATCCTGGTTATAAACAATGACAGAAGGACTGTGAAGTATTTCAAGTTGTTACTTTATGAGAAAAACCTCAATGGCTGGATTTCCACCTCCTGCACATTTGCTTTCGGCACATCTCTGCTCAGAATCTATACCAGTTCTGAGAAATCCTTGTTCAGGCACTGTCCAGATGAAGATATTTACTAATTGCAGAGCCTGGATGTTCCTAAACGAAAAGTAGTTTCCAATGCTGAAATATTATGCTATAACATAACGATAATCATAATATTGAAATGCCTTCTCACAAAACACAACAGTTTTCAAGGGGTTCTCCTGCATCAGAAGGGCCCATTGTGAGCATTCTGTTTTCTGTAAAATCTAAATTAAGAAAATCAATGTGCCATGTACATCCTATGCATTTTTTTTGAGTGAAAATGAGGTAAAGACCTCTTTCATGCTTATTCTGACTTAGATAATCTTAACTAACTTACATGTTTTTTTCTAAAACATTGCAACTGCTGTATTTTAAAGTTTGTCTGACATACAGCAACACCCTGCTTCAGATTTTCTTCCTTTATATCTGTTTCATTTCTTCTTTCCTGAAAGCAACACACACTTTATTTGAGGGTAAAATCCTGCCTGAAACAGGCCTGTTTCAGCATTGCAGTGCTCCCCTGCTCTAATCGAATAACTCTGGTGTTATTAAGTGGCATTACAACCCCCATGGCCCTGAGGATCAGAAGCTTCTTATGCTTACCTACCTGACAAGCAAAGCAGCATTGTAGCTTTAAGGAAAGGAGGGTATGTTGTTTGGGTTTTTTTGGTCTGAAGTTTTCTTTTTTTTCTTCTAACTCATATGCCATTAGGGGGAAATTATAAAGGAGACAGAATGAATTCAGAAAAGATTAGGATTAGACATGCAGTTGAAAGGATTTTACTGTAAAATCTAAACTGCTTTAGTAGCCTACAGCACAAAAAAAAAATCAAGGGGGAACTTGGAAGTTTAAGTTAAACTGACATTAGCCATGTGTCTTCACAGCACAGAAACCTTGTGTTTGGGGTCAATGAGAAGTCTGAAACTTTACTTTACAGATCTGAGATCTGTAATTCTTTACATCTTTTGCATTCCTTACCTTTCTTTATCCTTGGCATTAGAAATATGTGAACCATCAGAACTATAGATCTCAAGTTAGGTCCCATATCCCTGCAAAAAATAACCCCACAAGCTGGTGAGCCCTGTTAATCTGGTCACCAGTCTGGTACTGAAGATCTATTCCATTTACCAGTAATGTACCAAAATAGCCTTCTCCATTTTGGATCTGTCAAAAACCCACCAGCAGAACAGATGAAGAACTGATCTGCCTTTTGCGTCTGCTCTGCACAGGGGTTCAGCAACTGAGGGACAGGGCGCTGTCCAGACTATTTCTGCTTCTATCTGTTCTAAGCTGTGTTTTTCTGCCAGCAACAATCTTTGAGCTGTCAGCTCGTACCGTAATACTTTTTTTTCTTTTCCTATGAGGGCTTGGCAGGGTCTTAGATGTCATCTTACATAAAAGCATTTAAATGTTTCAAAGTTGTGCTAGTGAATTCATAGCTCTTGGGATGAACACATACAACAAAATGTCCATCCCAAACATCGGGAATTTTGTTCCTGCTAGCAGAGACAGCTTTAGTAATGTGTAAAGCAGCAGCCAGGAACACCCCTTGTAGTGGGCTGACAGTGAATATCCTTGAATCCAACCGTTTTAGCAAGCACAGGGATGGGACTTCAGGTTTGATTCCCACAGACTATTTTGGAAAATTTATGCTTACAACTTCCTTGAAAATACTGAGTGTTTAGGTTTACAATTAAATGGCAACTTGGTATGGATTTGAGACCAAGCAGGGTTTCCATTAGGATACTTTTAAAGGTAGGAAATAGCTAGGAAATGACACTGCTCTAGCTGGTACAGCTATATGCATATCAATACATCAGCTGGCTGCTGCTGGTCAGCCTCAAAAATAGCTGCTTTCTGTTGGGGACACACACTGGTGTTGGTCTCTGGTGTTTGCACTGGTACTTGCATTTTTGAAACCTGTAGGAACTTATCTTTGAGATCTCTGCCTTTTAATGAAATTGAGCTGAGACTTGCAAATAATGGCAAAGGAAAAGGAATGATAGAGATGTATGCACACACAGATAGCTAGGTCTTGATAAAACTTTTCTCCGTAGGCTAAAACATAGCTTCATTTAGTGATGTTTGAACACTGCACAGCAAAATTGAGATGCTTTTCCATGACTCTCTAAGCACAATATGGAGTTCATTAAAAGTTCACATAAAAAAAAAAAAAAAAAAAAAAAGAAAGACGATATTGACATTTTAATTTTGGAAATTATAAATAGGTTTTACTGATCCTCTGTCTCCAGAATTTTCATGAAATAGTTTGTATGTTCTGAAACTCTATCCTAGGAAGGAAAAAGCCCTAATTACACCTGTAGAGTTACTGCTACTTCAGCAATAATACTTTACAGAACGGACTGACTGTCAGAAGGGTCGTGGGACCCCCGCTCCCTTATTGCTTCCAGGTCATTTCTTGGTCACTTCTTCTGAGTCTGAATCAGTATAACTTTCCCCTTTCATCTGAACAACCCAGCATACAGAATTAGATAGGCTACAGTCTTTTGAGGACCAATGTTTAAAAAGCAATGTGGACCGCAGCTTTCTATATGCAAAAGAGGCAGAGAAGCATCTGTTGAACTGCTGACCCCGCGTTATCACCCAGCAGTATCCCAGCACTAGCAGTTTTGAACGGAGTGCAGGTCTACTTCATGAGTGGATAAGGAAGGCCACTATCTTCTTTTTTTTTCCATTAGTTGCATCACTTATATAACTTCAAAAGTCCTTCAGCTGAACTGATCTAAACTCCCTGGTGCCTTGCTTTTTTTCATTTCAAAGTTTAATATTTTTTCAGCATAGCTTTCCACCTAGCTTAACGAAAACCAAAAAGAGCTGTTCTGAAGAGAAATACAATTTTCCATATAAAGAGTTTGTCTTGTTTCATTAAAAAACCCAAACAAACAAAGCCAAAAAGAAGCATCAGCAGCAAAATAAATGAAAACATCATTGTGATTATCTCAAACCAATGCTGCTTTTCTCTGCAGAGAAGCACAGTTTTCTTCACTCAAAGAGCAATTGCTGTGGCTCCCTGCAAGAGAGATGCTGCTGAACAACCACTGAAAATAGCTCCATGGCTCTGCTCATTAGAACAAGTGAGAAGTGGGAGTTGCATAAAGAAACTAGATTAAGGGATGCAGAAATGTTTGTCCTGTGGCATCCAAACAGAGAATGGAGAAAAACTGATTAAACAGAGGACTGCAAGAAAATGAACTGCAGAAAGGACCACTTCAAGTCTCTCTAAAGAGAACCCTTAGCTGGCCATGTCGCCTCGTGGCCAGTGACTCCATGAAGAAACTACCGAGATGTACAAAGCAGCTTTGATTTAGATGGCTTTTGTCCAGCTGACAGTGGGCCTGAAAGGATCTGTCTGCTCTTCTCTGTGAGAAGGATCATGGCAAGAGGGTTTATTTTTATATTTTTCCTGATTTTTAACTTGGACTCATGGAAAGAAGAAGAAAAAAAATTCAGAGTGAGCGTGGCAAGTCAGGACTAATTAAGTTTTAAAGATGAAGCTGACAGCACTTAGGTCTGCTAGGCTGCCAAGGAACAGGTATCAAAAGCTAAAACTCCCGCTCATCTACACTTATTTCCAGTCTATAACATGGCAATTTTTGACAGAAACCCTTTAGTCTTTTCTTCCCAATATTGTACCATTTTCTTGACTTGTTCTGTTTTTCTCCTTATTTTCTATTGTCAGCTGCTCTCTCTGATCCCAAGGCATATAAAATATGAAATTCCATCATCTGCTGTCTGTGTAATTCTAACATTACACTCTTGTTGATGCAATTTGCACGCTAGAATATCAAGATAATTACACTTCTAATGTGAAAATGCTGAACACCATCGTTTCTAGTGGCAACACAGATGTCAGATATATTATTGATAATTTTTTCCCCCCACATGTCGATAGATACTTCCTTTTAAAGTTAAATAAAATAAGTTATATTTATCTTTTAAAGAGTAGACAGACAACTGAAATTTCATGTTGCTTTATGTAAACTAGTAGCGAATTCTGTAATTGACATCCTAGTGCATCCCTTATTAAATGTCTGACATGCTTAGTGTGTGGTAAGACCTCAATTTTGCTATGATGTGTGTTTTATTACAAAGCAACGTTGAAGTTTTGCATCTCAGTAGTGGCCACTTCTGTAAGAGCCTGCTAGTAGCACCAGCTATTATTAATAGTGCCTGACATGTTTTTGCTAGGAAAGAATCCCTAATGCTTCCATGCTTCAGGGCATACGCATGATATTTTTAGGGCTACCTGTATGGTCAGAGCAATGTTTGTGCCACCTCTGCGGAAAATGACAGCCCATGTTATATATTCCTGGAAAATTGTGCTTTGTAGGTAAACTATAAAAGCCAGTCAGCTTTTAGGGCCTAAACCCCTGGAAGATCTTATTTCCTTAGGAAAGGAAACTGAAGACCCAAAGATGCAGATGATAAAAATAACCAGTTTAAATGCATAAGGAACAGGAGCCAGACCTGTAAGGCAGTAGGTGTAACATGCCTAAAGCAGAAACTTGAGGTTTGGAAATCCGACTTGGTGGAGAAGATGAACAGGAATGCCAAGGGAGCAGATGGAAACTAAGAGGTAAAAGTACATGCTAATGAAGATAATGAACTTGTGTGTGACTGTGCCTTCTGTGCACTGCTGCTCTGCGCTCAGAGGGCTCCTGTTAAACAGGAGTTAAGACTGTTTCAATATGGATGCACAAGAGGACTCAAATCAGTTTGAACAGAGAACTTTCAGTCTAGGGCCCCTTTTGAGCCAGCAGCTTTGCAACATTAAAAGTTCCCTTGGCAATGTGAGGTTTTTTTTTTTTTCTACAATGAAAATACGCCTCCTAAAGCTCTAAGAAGAGCTAAAGCTCTTCTGCTTTATGACTGCGAAATGCAAAGAAGCATATGTGTAATGGTTAAAGCCCAGTATTTGTAAAGGAGATCTATTCTGTTCTAAACCTCTCAGACCTGGTTAGATCAAGACAGTTCTTGCTCTGTACCGGGTTTGTGAGCAGACTCTTGACGATGGTATTTCTCGTATTGATGAGGGAGTATCGTGAATCTGGCTAACTTCAGAAACTGTGAGGTCTAAAGAGAGAGCTGTGACCAGAGTCAGCTTGGGACTGACATTTCCATATTGCCCCTACAAGACAGTTCTGCACCCCCGAGGCTCCACAGCTGCCCAGACACAAGGACAGCTCATGTGCTTTCGTCCGAGAGAAAACTGCGGAGAATAACGACTGCTCTGGACCTGTGTGCAAGTGCTGGGACGGATCTGAGAGAGGGGGCAGCTACTTGACCCCTTTCCCACGCAGGGGCGCAACTGAGGGTCACCGAGACCCCGTCTGTCAGGGGCTTTTCCTCTCGGCCCCGCTCTGCGCCCTGTCCCCCCGTTGCCGTCCGGTCCGAATCCGCAGCCCGGAGCCGGCGCTGGGGCGGGCTCACGGCAGCCCCGCGCCCCGTCCGGAGCGGCTCCCTGCGCACGCGNACACCAATATTTGGAGTAAGTAAATGACTGTATTTTACCACTGAATACCTGAAATATTTTAGATAAAGTTCATGCATTTCAGGAGCTTCAATTACAAGAACTGACACAAGATTTTTTATACCTATTTTTCCTGTAGCACTGGTAAATTTTATCTTCATCATTCACACTGAATGATATTTTCTGGTTTTTGAGTAATTTGTTCCAGTATCAGAAGTTATTGTTAATGCAAGACAAGGAATAAGGACTTTTTGTTTGGATTTTTTTGGGTAATTTTTGGATGCTATAATTCTCTAATCTGTTTCTATTGTTTCGGTTCTTAAATTGTTCTCGCCCGCGCCCCGGCGCCCTGCCCGGCCCGCCGGCGGAGGGGGCGGGCGGCTCCCGGCGGCTGTCAGTGTAAACACGGCGCCAGGGTGGCCGCGGCCTGGCCGGGCCTGGTCCCGCCGCCCCTCCCGGGCTGCGCGGCGGGGGCAGCGCCTTGTTTACACGGGGCGTCGGGAGAACATGGCAGCCCGGCGGGCCGGTCACTCGCCGTCGTGCCGGCGGTGGGATAGCCCCGCCGGGCCTGCAGCCGCCCGGCCCGGCCTCGTCTGCGCACCCTTCCCTGCCCCCCGAAATCGGCTGTGCACCCTGGCCAAGTCACTGAAGTCTGTCGTGTTTTTAATTACGCCTTCCCGCGACTGCAAAATACTGCGCGGGCGTTCGCGTTTATCTGTTACCTTTTCGGATGTGTTGTCTCTCGTTCCGCACTTAAATAATTCGGTTATTTCTGCGTGTTTCCTCCCTTGCGGCTAGTCGCTGTCATGTTCCTTCTGACTTTTCATTAACCATTTAATTTCTTTAACAAAGACGGGAAAACCTGACCAACTGTCAGTTTAAAAACAACCCATTTGTAAGGAGGACTCTCTGTCTGCCGAGTTCGTCTCTTGTGGTGCTTTAAATTTGTCTGCCTTCCCTGTGCTGATAATTAATTATTCACCTCATAATCGTAAAAGCCTTTTGGTGCTTTCTGAACAGTGTGTATGTGCATCGAACTCGGAGAGCTTCCTAGTTAGTGAAGACAAATAGAATGAAATGAGGTTAAGCACAGGAATTTAGGAATGTAAGTATAAGAGAATTCTCGAGGCTCATAAAACAGTGCTCTAACAATAAAAATTCAAAACCAGTTAGATATTGTTGTGGCCTGAATATACCCTGTAGAAATCATAGCATCTCAGAATGGTAGGGGTTGAAAGGGACCTTTAGAGATCATCTAGTCCAACCCCCCTGTGGTGTGTTTTGTGCTAGAACTTTAAAATGGGGCAAAAATGTGAACGGTACTTTGTGGAGACTTGGAGAGTCTAAAAGTTTTGAATCAATTTATTAGAAATGTCTGCTATTAAAGTATGTTGAAAAACCTCCATCATTTTTTGAGAATAGATGTCATGAAGCAATCTATTAGAAGAGATCTGGGTCAATGATACTGCCTCAAAACTTTAAAGATCTTTAAGAAATTAAAAATAAGCCTACAAATCTGCAAGTAACAGGTCTGATGCAAAATAATCTTCCTCCCTCTCCCCTCACTCCATCTCTGATAGTGGACAGCATCAGTTGCTTTAGGAAAGGTTCTGCGAACAGGATGGTTATTTTGTGTGGTACCTGCAGCGACGTACTGTTTCCATATTTCAGGTTTCAGTAATACCTAGTTCAGAAGGCCCCTAAACTTCAGACTGTACATATGTCTGTGTTTAATAGTCCTGTAAGCCATTCAGGGGCTTTACCTCCTAAAGCTGTCTAACTTACTCTCTCGACCTCTAGAATATCCTATGAAAATTAATTACGTGGTTTGCATGGGCTACTGCCTTTTGTTTGTGTGATTTTTTTTTTGTGTTTGGTTTTGGGGTTTTTTTTGTTTTTTTTTTTAAACCCACATCCTAACCACTTACAGACCATCCATCTCTGCTCTTTTATTATGTAAAACGATGAATAATTGCTCCCTACTCAGGCTTGTTGAGAGAGTGCAAATGGGGATGTTAAGTACCAACAATTGACAGGCTGAACAGAAAAGTGCTGGTACAAAGTAAGGGTATGCTTCTGTCAGAGACTTCTGTCAGAAGGAAGAGAATGTTTCAGAGAGCGGTGGGAAGAGAGCTTGCTAATAGGATAACATAGGGAAAGTCCAGAAACAGCCCGCTGAAGCCACAGCTTTTTGCAGAACATTAATAGTTTTTAAGCGATTATAAGCTTACATGTTTTGGGGCTCAGCAGCTTTAATGAGTGAGGTTTTCAGAGCAAACTTGGGATGCTTGGATTATCAAATTAAATGAATATCGAAAGACTTCCTCTACCTTAATTTGATGCAATGTAGTTATTTCTGTACATTCAGCAAAAAAATTAAGAGCGTTGTTGTATGGAAATTTTGGAAGTATAATGTGGCCAGGATAATGATTCCTCATTTTTATATCCTTTTCTATAACTTTTAGTGATTGGTGTAATTTATAAGGTACTGTAAATGGTGTGGATTGTCTGTTTTTTTTCCCCCCTAGTGCTGTGGATGCAAAGATTTTTCTGTCCTCTTTTTGAGCACGCTCTCTGGTTCTTTAGGTATTTACTTTTTTTTGTGTGCTTTTTTTCCTGTCAGCTTTTGCAGTAACTCAGTTTTTCAGTTTTTAGACTTCTTCAGTGTTTCAGAAAGAAGAAAAAAAAAATATCGCCATTTCTTCTCCAAATGCCAGCGTGAATCGGTTAACCAGAGCTGTAAAAGTTACCTGTGAAAAAGTCTTAAAAAAAGAACTTTCAGGCAACCTAAAAAATGTTTTCCAGTGTACTCTATGGTTCATATGTATTGCAGCAATAGTGACATTTACTGGTATACTTGAGGTGCTGCCTATGAAAGACCACCTTTCTACCCCTGGGTACAGTTAATGGGGTTCTGCAGTGACTTTGGCTGGTGTATTTCTGTGTAACGAATTTCATTTTCAGGCTGACGTTCTGAAAGTCCGTTTTTTTTATTTTTATTTTTAATCAAGCCAAAGGAAAGCCGTTTTGAAAAAAAAGTTGTGTGTGATGCTACTGCTGGCTACAGTCCTGGTTTTGCGGTTGCGTCTGTGTAGGTATCTGCATAAATCTCTCTTCACGATTTGGGATGCCAGCTGAATAAAAGGGAGACATTGTTCCGAGAACTGTTAGGTTTCTTTGGAGTGGTGTGGCAGCAGCTGCGTCTGGTCACTGTTGCCCAATGTTCTGCATGTCTGTTTTGTTTTCATGTGTGGGTACAAGTGTGTGCATCTCCTCTTCTAGTTTTGGGTTTTTTTTTTTTTTTAACGTGTTGGAATTTGAATAAAATCATACTAAAAGTAATTGCAGATTTAAAGCCCTAAGTAAGAGCCCACTTTCAGTCTGGCCTAGCAGAGGTGATGCTCTGCCATCCTTTCCGTGCTCTTTTTTTCAATTACTCTTTTTAATTCGATGGAGCTGCATGTTTGCTTCTTTATTAACTTGATTGGTGGTTATGCACAGGAGGATGGACTTAAGATTCTGGTTTTGTTGAGACTGCTAAATGCTCATCACAGTTGTGATCTCCAGTATTTTTCAGCTTCTCTGTTAGCTGCTGAAAGCATAAGAGGACTGTTTGGATTTTTTATAGGCAAAAGTTAGAATACATCATGCAGGGCATATATAGTGTCCTATTTCTGTAAACAAACTGTTTGGTATTTTTCAGCCTTTATGATAAATGTCCTGTAGCCTCTGATGATGTATATGCTGTGATTGGTCTTTTTGGCCAGTGAAAGCTGTCGAAAACTTTAGCCCTTGTTGTGTCTTTTGCAGCGGTAAACAGAAACTTTTTGCTGTGGAGGCAAAGAATGTGGCTTTAAGATTCATATTTTTGGGTTTAGGGTTTTTTTTGAGAGTGGGGCACATACACTTATTTGTATATTCCCATGAGAAATGTATAAAAATCATGGATAATGAAGCAAAGCGGTTTTCTCCATTTTAAAGGATATTCTTTTGGAACTCCTTTCTCGTTGCATTTCCCACAACCAGGAAGAACAGGAGTGCATGTTAGATCTGCAACAAAACGATTTGGTCATCTATTTTGGAAGTGTTTAGATGCTTCCCCCCCCCCGCCGCGGTCATTTTGTATTTAGCTTTGTTCCAAGCACTCTGTCCAGAGAGGAATTAAATTTGTAGTGTGAGGGAGGTTCTTTTGTTCTTTGGCTTTTGTTTGGTCCTGTGTTTTTTGTGGTTTTTTTTTTTTTTTTAGTGTTTGTTTTTCTTTTTTTAAAAAAAATCTGCGTGTTGTTCTGTAGTTCAGAACTAGGAATACATAGAACCAGCTTCTGTACTAGCTAACGCTATCACCAGGGATAACCTGGTCTCTTACAAACCTGAATTGTCTCTTACTTGAAGAATCTAGTTTTTGTCTTTTTACCTTTTTGTCTCAGTTAGCCTTGGGAAATGCAGATTTTTGGAACTGATTTCTGAAGGTGACTAGGCAGTCTTTACAGAAGTGAAATTAGTTGTTACTTGCTAGTGAGAGGATGCAGTATTTTTCTGCAATTTGAGGGAGAGGCAAAAAGGCTTCTCCAAGGATTTACTGCTTAAGGAAAAAGGCAAATGCTTAACTGATTCATTCAAAAAGGGGTGCATCTGCTGAAATCTAACATGGATTGAGGTGTGTGGGATGTGTTTGTGCACTTGTTTTAACTTGGGACTCCTAAACCAGGCTGAACTTAAACTCTGTCGACTTCCCAGTTGCTGGCCGGTGGGCCTGCCTTTTCCTCTGTTCTGTCAAGTTTTTCATTTGTTCCTCTGTGCTGTCTGTCCAAAGATACTGTTCTTTTAATGAATGCTAAGATTTAGCATTCCACTCATGTACATTTTCTCCTGTAAGGTTCTTACTATGAGTTTCTGATGGAACTGAAAAATCAGGGTTGTCATTTATGTTTCTGCATAGTCCTGTCTTCACTTCTATAGGTAATTGGTAATTCACATCAAGATAAATCAGCACAAAAGTTATCTAAACTTCTTGTAACCTAGGAGACAGAGAAATAGCAACTTTTGACATAATGTGACCCAGTACAATTTCCGTTGCCACAACGTCAGCTATTTAGCCACCTGTGTGGGATTATAGTACGTAAAATGTGAATATACAGTACACGTGATCTAGTGTATGACTGTTTACTTGCATTAATATACTGCATGAAAACCAAATTAGCTTTGTGACATGCTTAAGCTATGCAAGGGTACTATTTGAAGCACCACTTGTCCTAATATAGATGCAAGTCTGAGTTGCAGGAATAACGTTGGTGTTCGAAATTGGTCAGAAATCGTGCTTCCAAATGAAAACATCATTTCTGTTCCGTGGTCTTCTCTTGTGGGTTATGATTGCTTGGCAGTATTTCTAATTTGAATGTAGATGGAAAACTATAGAAGGAGAAGTCTTTTAACAGTGAAAGCAACTTAATTTTATGCTCTTGATTGATAGTTTAGTGTATTTGTAAGTATATGGTTTTCAGCTTTACATATTTATGAATTTAAAGACTTTTGAAATAGTGTGCTAATTGATAGGCAGCTAAGGAGTAGGTTTTTTATGCTAAAAGCCTGGGAGGGCTGACAGGTATATGTGGCTCCAAGGATGCCTGTTAGATAATTTCTATCTTGGATCTTGTTTTGGGAGCAGGAGGCTTTTCTTTTTTCTTTTATCAAGAAAAATACTGATAATCAAAAAGTGATGCTAGCTTTATAAATCAAATAGAGGAAAACTATTACTGTGTTGCTTTTTTGTGCTATTTCAAATGAAATTATTTTAGTATGGATCGTGCATTTTCGTGTCAAGCTGACTGCCTGTGTAAGCAAAATTTTTTTTTTTTTTCCTAAATTGCATATATTTTTAAAGATTTCTTTTGGAATATATCTTGTGCTTATTCTGATGCTCCTCTGACAGTGATTTAAGATGGTCTTCTGTTCTTAAGTTTCAATTCATGAGGATTAGTTGCCTAGAAAGCTTCTATCAGAGCTTATTCTTTTTGTGTGTAAGGGTGAAAAATACTAATATCATGTTGTGTTGGGTTTTTGTTGTTTGGTACAAGAGTGGCTTTTTGTTGCTTGCTTGTTGTGGGCTTTTTAGTAACTTGCCATCTACTATGTGTCTACTGACTTTTCGTGCAAAGTTGGTATGGCAACAGAGATGATGCCTTTCCGAGCATATTTTGATGGTGTACTCAAGGATACTTAATACCTCCATATGTGAAACTTTTAAAACAGCTTTTGCATAGTATTTTTGGTTGACTTTCTTGTTTAGTTGACATCTGGTTGGAAAGATCAATAGTTGTTACTTTTACTATTATATCTGAGCTATTGAGCTTATAGAGATTTCTGTGCAGATAGGAAGCCCAGTCACTCTGCATGACTCTGAGCTAACTTTTCCCTGTTTATGCAAGATGAATTGAGTTTAAGCTGTCTTTCCTGCTATTGAAAAGCAGGCTTATTGGGATTACTTACTGGAGTATTAATTCTTTTTCTTCATTATGTGTTGCAAGGTCCTGTTGTCTTGCAGACCTCAGTGATTGTGCTAGCTCTCTAAATGGATGGATTTTATTAACAACTTTGGGCTAAATTCTGGAATCTGTTATAAAGCATTGATCTCAGTAAAGTTACTCCCAAGGGTAATTGATAGCAGACTGGGTTCTTATGTCTCACGTGGAATGTGTGCTTTCTCTTGTACAGCTAAGAAGCCAAACCTCCCAGTTTGCATCTTGAAGTAGTAAACGGTTCCTTGCAGTCCAAGGCTTATGAACACATATTATTTGTCCCTTCCAAAGGCAGGATATGAGTAATAATATTTATTTAGAACAAATAAATAGCAGTTGT
The DNA here is from genome assembly GCA_013401255.1 of Urocolius indicus. NCBI lineage: Eukaryota > Metazoa > Chordata > Aves > Coliiformes > Coliidae > Urocolius > Urocolius indicus. The sequence continues at coordinate 163,786 of WBNH01009934.1, read as the reverse complement.
TTAGAAACAAAGCACTGCTAATCTAATTTTAAATAAATTTCAAAAGATGGAGGTTATATATCTTTGTGAGTTCAGTGAGTCCATGGTATACCCAAATTAAAGTGTTATGATATCAAACTACTTTTTCTTGGACTCAGAAGAATTTCTTCTACAGGGAAAAAAAGAACTGCTACAACACTTTTTATATCAAAGAAAACCATACACTAAAATCTAAGTGTGGAATTGTGAGATGTGTATTATATATGCATTAATTACTTAAAAAAGGCAGTATGTTTCAAAGCTTTATGAAAGTAGTTAGGAAACTTTATGAAACTATAGCTTCATCAAATTACTATGAAAGTAGCAGAACAAAGAAGAAAGTAAAATTTAAAAAGTCTGCTAATTTGAAAGGGAAAAAGTAACTTTAGAAAAGCTGTGGTAACTCTAATGTACATACGTCTTGGAAGACTAATTGATATTTGAACTCAGTGATAAATTAGTAATTTTAGCCAGTGGAGAATATCTAAGGATGTTATTTTTTTGTAAAACTATGTGAAATTTAACAAATTGCAAAGAACCAAATTGAAATTGTATTATCTCGGTATTAAAAGTTAGCATGAAACTTGTATTGTTTGGCAGTATTCAGTGTTAACTTTACCAAGGTCAGCACATTCTGTCACATTTGGTGTGTTTGCTGATGCTCTTTTTTGATGTAGAGATGTAGCATGCAATAGCTTTTGTAAACATTGGAAGGCTTTTGAATATAAACTATTCAAATAACTTTAATTTGTTTTTCAGTCACTTCTGCCTAGCAACAGAAGCGGATTGTGAATGTAAGCCTTTGAAAACCTCAGGCTGTCAGCATTACTGTCTTCAGAATAGATAACAACTCTCAAAGCATCTTCAGGGGATGCACCATGACATCAGCAGTGATTGACACCGGAGGCCCTGCCCTGGAGTTCGACTGCAACGGAATAAAAAAATGAAGAGGTTAGAAAAATAAACAGCATTGATATACTAACAAACGTTTCAGCTTTTATCTTAATTTGAAAGAAGAGTTCACTGTAAACTTGCTGTGAAAGCAAATGAAAAGTGTGAGGAGGAAGAGAGCTGCCCATTTTTCAAATATCTTTTATTTGAAGATTATATTATCACAGAGAAGTGGAAGCAGTAAGTTTTGAAGTCTACAGTACAAGTGTAGACTGGATGTACAAAATTAAATTCTATATTAAGCATCCCCATAAAGATCTCAGATGTGTCTTGAGATGTAGAACAGGATGAAGAGAACAATATAAGGACCTTTTTCAAAGTTAGCCAATGTGATGTGTTTGCTAATATTTTGCATTCTCATATCAACAAATAATAAAGATGTTGAACTATCTCATGGCTCATAGTAAATTGTATCTGGCAAGGTTCCACTTGTGTGATACTTGAACAGATTAAATGTGCCGTTACAGACATTTTGATCATTAAATAAGTAGTGGTAGGCATATGGGCTTTGAAGCAGCCAGTTCTTTTGTGATAGTGTTCATGAGATGCAGGTCAGATGTAGGTATGTTGCAGTACATATGCAATGCCTTGATTATATTTCATGGAGCAGAGGAAAAAGAAATACATTTTCCAGCTGAATGTCTTAATTAGAAACTGGCTGTCTTTCAGTGTCTTAAAGCAGTCTGATGATTTAAATTTTAAGTGCTTAAAGCTAGGAAAATATCTTGAGATTCAGGAAGGTCCCTTTGGTGGATGATAAGCTGTCTTTTTTTTTTTTCACTTGCTTGCTTTAGAAGAAAATTTCCTTTTAAAATCTTTAAAACTATCATTAGTCCTTAAAATATTTAAAAGCATAACAGGAAAATACTGATGTAGAGTTCAACAACACAGTATTTAGAGAATATGTTTTTCTTTTTCTTTTTTTTTTTTTCCTTTCTATAGGAAAATGAGCCAATCTGAATTCCCAGCAGTGATTGTCGAGCCAGTTCCTAGTGCCAGACTAGAACAGGGTTACGCTGCTCAGGTCCTGGTTTACGATGACCAGACTTACTTGATGCAAGATGTAGCAGAGGAACAAGAAATTGAGACTGAAACTGTGGAAACAGGTAGACTTTTTTTTTTTCTATGAGATTTTCTTACTTTTAGAAGTCTATGAGGAATGTGACTTTACCCACAGGATGGAGATCCTGTCCCGTTTCCCATCTTTGCTCTAAACTTAGCTTCAGTGCTGACAGGATTTGGGTCTTGGAAGGTAAAAGTATTACCTCAGTTTCAGGGTGCTGCATTACAATACCATGTACCCTTGATCAGTAGGTGGATCTTCATATATGTCTTTGTTACCTGCTTCTGCAGGGAGTTCACTAGACAACTAAAACTGGAGTTTTTAAAAATCGTCTGATCCAGGAAGCTGTTTAGAATTTTGTTTCACACTGTGTTTGAGCCAAATAGCTGCAGGGCAGCTGGCAATAAGGATGGTGCAGCTCTATTGACCCTATCTTCTGACCCTTCCCATGAGCTCTACCCTCTGTCCATTGCTATTCTGCCTATTTGGTCTAGGAGTGTTTTTTTTGCTGATTTAGTGGCAGGAATGTGTGGCTGGGGGGGATGGAGTTGTGCTGTCCTATTATGGGCAAATAGCCCGATAGATCGAAAACTTGCTTGCTCATCCCCCTCTCAACAAGACGGGGAAGAGAAATGTAACTGAGGGCCTTTAGAAATCCCTAAGAACAGGGAAGGCTCACTCACCAATTATAGTCCTGGACAAAAGGGACAAGACCACTCAACTTGGGGAAGAAAACGAAACTTAATTTAATCTACCACCAACCAAAACTATAACAAACAGAAAACAACACAGAATGGGATGATGATGGAGAGTATGACAAGTCCTTTAAGATCACCTTCCCTCAGGCACCTGATGATGAGTGGGACAGAGGAGCAGGGAATGGGGGTTTCAGTTGGTCCCTTCCTGATGGTTCCTGCTGTTTGTCTCGCCCCAGGGCAGGCAGCCTCTTCACTGGTCCTCCCTGCTCCAAAGTTGGGTCTCTCACACACCAGGAAGCCCTGCACAGGCCACTCTGACACATGTTAATCCTGAGGGCTGCAACTCCCGTCCTCCTTCTGTGTGGGTCTCTGTTACCTGCAAGCTCTCCAGCATGGCCTGTGCCATGGCTGCCTCCTCACACAGTCTCCTGCTCATGTGAGCACATTCAACCGGAGCTGCTGGTGGCTCTCAGTCCTGCCATTGCCCTCCGTGGGTTGCAGGAGGACAGCCTGTATTCTTGCCACGGGCTGCAGGGATGTCTCCAGTCTGGCCCTCCTCCTCCTTTCCTTCTCTAACCGTGTGGTCTGTGTGGTCACCTCTATGGTGTACTACCCATCCACCTCCTCTTGCTGCTGAGATTTCCCTTCTTAAAGAGTGACTCAAGAGGCACCAGATTGGCCTGGCTGGTGTGGAGGTGGATCCTCTTCAGAGCTGGGGGATATTTTGAAAACTGCTTATGAGGACCAGCACTGCAGCCCTCTCCGCCTGTTGCCAAGTAAAAAGTGGCTCCACACAAACCCATTACACATGGGCAGGGACACCTTCCACTAGACCAGGTTACTCCAAGCCCCATCCAGCCTGGCTTTGAATACTTCCAGGGATGGAGCAGCCACAGCCTCTCTGGGCAGCCTGGTCCAGTACCTCACCACCCTCACGGGGAAGAACGTCTTCCTAATATTTAAGCTAAATCTACATTCTTTCAATTTGAAGCCAGTACCCCATGTCCTACAACTACCTGCCTTTGTAAAGAGTCACTCTAGTTACAAATTTAGGAATGAGGAAAGGAGTAGAGCTTTGGCGTTAAAGCAGCTGACCTGTCTAGAGATAAGTGTGTATCTTTCAGTACAAGTCTTTCCAAAGAAATCGTGATATTTGGATCCAGATCAGGAGCTTTGAAACTTTTGAGGAGAACCAAAGTTTGTTTATAAACAGTCAACAGAAACAAAAGTTGTGCTTCTGTGGGAGCCTAATTATATCTGACTGACAGGCTGCTGCCATGCTGCAATTCCTGTTGTCCTTTCCACTTGCCTTCTTGTGCTGCATGTCATACTTGCTGAACCTTATTTAGCCATTTCAGTATGCTAATTTTGCAAGAGGAAAATAGCAGAGAAACCTTCAACTGTTCTGTATTTTTGTTGGGTTAATTTTCTGCTGGGTTAGCATGCTGGCATGGCTCAGCCCAGAGCCTGAGTAGTGCTGGGGTAGGAAATCCGTAGAACTGCAACCAAAAACAGAACAGGTCATCTTGGATGCTCAATGCTCAACCAGTGATACCACTTGACTAGAACATGAATAGCACATGTTCCTATCATTGGGCTGCTTAATTTAGGGTTGGAATTCGTTATGTCAGGCAAGAAAAACAAAGCTGAGAGTTATTTAACTTTGCAGTCCAGTTACTATATGTGCATTTCCATCAGATTAGGTAGGTTTCAGATTTCTCCCAAAACAGTGGATGCAATTGCTCTTAAATCCTTCTGTATGTTCTGTAGCACTGCATCAAAAATCACATGCATGAACTTCATAAGATGTGCATGAAATAATGATTCAATTTATGGGAGAATAAATCCAGCGCCAGTTTTGTATTAAATATGCTAATTAAAATGGTAATTTTTATTATGGTAATAAAACTTCTAAGGTAAGTGAGAAATGAGGCTCTCAATCTGAAGAAGCTTGAATTTTATAAATTAAACTTGTATTTGAAAACCTTTTAAGGGCTCATACTTTGAAAGCTATTGCGTTCAGAAATGTGGGGTTTTTTTAAACACTTTTTTTAACATTAAATATGCTGTTTCTTGTAAGATTTTGATAGATTAATAGCTGGAAAAACAGTTATTCTAGGATAAAGGACTACTGCAAATGAACTCTCTGTATTTTTAAGTATTATTTTTTGGTCACAATAAATTGGTGGAAATGACTATTTAAACCTTGTAGCTCTTCTGTAGGAATCTTTTTTTTCCCTTAAGTTATTGTTCAGAGGCATATGTCTGCTTCTAATCCTTGATATTTGAAAGTACATTCTTAAAATTTATAGGTCAGTTGATACGATAAGTTGGTGAGCTTGTGGTTGCAGTTCTTAAAGGATGTATCATAAGTGCAGATAGTTATTTCACAATAACTTTGATAACATGTCCTTAAAAATGTAGTATAGATGGGTTCAAATATTTAAAACTTTGTTTTAATAGTTTTGATATAAAAATTAAAGGTAATGTGCACTACAAAGCCCATTTTCAGTAGTGTAGAGAAAAACTAATATCTAATGAAAGTTTAAAAAACTATTAATAAGTATTACCATTTGTGATTCCAAAAGGTCTTTAGGGAGAGAGAGGTAATCTTCCTTTGCACACCTCTTCCTAACCTCCAGCTTCTCATTATTATTTGTGTAGTATATACACCATTAGTCCCATGCAGTTTTCATACATGATGACAAGCAGTGGTTCTTGCACAGAACTTCTGTCTAGTGTTGATGAAAGAAGAGCTGTTATGAAGGAGGCAGTTGCGTGGGACACGTTTTGACTGACAATTTTTGTTACAGCCAGAAGTGTGTCTAAATTCATTGCTCATACAGAGAGATAAAATGGATGGAAAGAAAGTATAAAGGCTCTAAGAAACTTTCATTTTGGTTGTTAGCCATTACTAGCAATGAGTTGCAGGAGTGTGAATGTGAATCCATTTTTTAATTGTTATTTTTGTAGGGGAAGGGAGGAGATGCTGGGCTGAGTGTAGGAAGCAATTTTATGTTGGAGGGTAAAAGGTACTGTAGTAAATGTTAATGAGAGAGCAGGCTGAGGCAGGAATAAGTAAGCAAGGTGCAATGATGTTTATAATTTTATGAAGCACATACCTTTATTATACTAATGATCCCAATTTAGATAGGTGCAACAGTTTAATTTCCCTGTGTTTTAGAAGAAAATTACATTGTTGCTAAATTATTCTCAATTGATTCTACTTTATAAATGTCAGAACTAAATGCTATGAAAAAAACTGACATTATTTGATGCATGTGTAGTTGCTGCACCAAGAATGAGTAAAGTCAATACCTTAGGTAGTTCTAGACTCTATAGACAGAATGGTAAATAATAAAACACCATGTTAAAGATATCTTGGCAGTATTTGCAATGGTACATACCCACAGAACAGAATATGTGCTCAGTTGTCTTGTTCCTACTGTTGGCTGCAGGCTACATTTTCTTTTTTTCTTCTTTCTTGTGCCAGTCCATTGGCAATTCCAATGACTCCTGACTTACATGCTTTGAAACATTACAACATACATACTCCAAGAGCCCTGAGCTACTTTACAGATAATCTAAAGCTGCATAGCTTAGTAAAATGTAGCATTATTCTAGCCCTCAGACACAGGGATCAGTACCCTTTTGTAATAAATGTAGTGGGGTAGCTGATGTATTAAAATTTCCTTAGGACACTAAAAAGATAACTTGTGGTGTGCATTGAATGGTTCTGTTTGTGGTTTACTATTCTGTGATTGGATCTGAGACAGTGGGGACTGGAAGGAATGTTAGTGCTGACCCAATGAGAGAATCAGGACCCATTATGTTGTTTTGTATTTTAAAGGTTCCTGCATTTATGAAACCACAATAAAAATAAAATATGCTCTATAATAATTATGAATAATAATATTTATAAACACTAGTGAATTTTTAGTTAATTCCAGTGGAGTGTGGGATCTTTGCCTGTCAGACTCTTTCCACATGGTTGTCTACTAATCTATCTTGAGTTTTCTAGGAAAAACAAAATGTAGGAATTTTAATCAGTGGAAGGAGTGTATGGCTTTTGTAATGTTTGAAAGGAAAACTATAAACTTTCGATTGACATGGTGTTTAAATTTCTTTTCGGATGGATGTGATATTATTCTTAGGACTGGTAGACTATTGTGGACTGAGTTACTGTCTTAAATTTTTGTTTACTGCAACAGTGAAAGTGTTTATATCATAATAACATCCTTCTTAAGAGTTTTTTAATAATACTCAAATTTTGTTGACTTCCACTTCCGGAGTAGTTATTAGTCCTTAAAATAATTAGTGCTTCAATTTTAAGATTTATTTAGCAAGACCTTTGTAGTTTGTATAACAGCAGAAGCTGCTGTCTTTGAAGAAACAGTCAGCCTGCAATTAACAAGTTGGTGTAGTTGTGTTTGTCTGTCAGGACACAGAACACACTGTGTGGATGTGTATGTGTGTCAATCGAGTCATCTGATATTTCGATGTACCATATATGTGGTGCTGAAAACACCACAGTCATGATCTGCAGATCTTACACAGCAATGATGCCTCTCCTTGTAGTCAAATAAGGCATTAGATGAATAGTTAGGTAGGATAATGCCATTTTAAAAACACCAACTTTTCTGGAACATTGTCGTTAATATTGGTTAGTACTTTCTGGACTCTCTTCGTACTGATCTTATGACTGTACCAGTACTACTTTCTTTTGTGTTACTTCACTGATGATGAATTTGCAAAACCAGTGTTGTTTGTTGTTTACAGATCTTACTGAACAATACTTAAGTGTTGCTGTAGGTACAGTAAAACTTGATCTCTGTGAGAGGTATAACAAAATCATATGACCAATGTTGACACTGATTTAATTGATTCAGTGACTATTCTCATATAAATAGAATTTTTCTCATTTTTTAAAAATAATCATCAGTGTCAAGTACAGGTTTGGGTTTTTTTTTCCCCAGAACTTTAAAGAGGAATGAAATCTACTGCTTTTGAGAAGCTGAGATATCATTTGACTTGTGAACTGTTACTACATTCTTTAATTTGATGTTCCATCAGAAATCCTCCCTGTGGTGCAAGTTGAAAGTCTGTTTTAATTCTAAAAATGTTATTGCCACAGGGGGGTAGAAGATCTACATGAAAAAAATGGGGATCTGAAAATAAGCCCCTCCAGGATTACGATCTGATGGGAAAATATTGAACTACAAAGACAACAATGATGGTATGTTTGTCTATAATCTCTTAAATTTCTTTTTTCCACCAGGAAGTTCAGTTGAAACTATCACGTAAATTATCAGTCCTTAAGAAGGCAGGAGGTTGAGCTAGCAATGAGTTTAGGCTTAATTCCTCCCCTAATTTAAACAAATGCATGAATAAAATATGTAGCTTAAGGGAAATCTTCTTTTACAGATGAAATTTCAGGTTTCTGCTTGCGCTGTTACCACTGTGGGAACCAGCTTCGTATGTTCATGTCAAGTCTGTAGTTATTACCTGTTCTTGCTGCCTCTATATGTCTTCTCTCATTGTCATTAAAACTGATTCCTTCTGACTTCTTTTAATTTGAGCCCGTGAACTCTTTGTTTATCTTGGATGAGTTTTCATCAGTAGTTAAATACCGTATACTAAGAACTCAGTATTAGATCTAGTTAGAATCTCACCTTTGATTATGGCATGTGTATGGAAGGGATAAACAAAATAATGCTACCATTCATTCTATCCCAAGGTTATTTGATTAAACTACCTCTTACAAAAAATGTATTAATGTGAACATCTGGTGTACCTTTTGGTAGTGCTGATAGGTCCTGTTGATTGAACTTCATTTCCCTACTCGGACAGTTTGGTGGAGAGCAGCTTGCTTCAGATGAACATGCTGAGTTTGGGCATTCTGATAACATTATTAAGCTCTCAGTTTAACTTGGTATGGCTTAACTTGGAGTTAAGATGAAGCCCATTAGATAAAAGCAACATAAAAATTCAGATGCAATTCTTGCTGTACTGCAAGAATAAGATGTCTTTAACACAGTTGTGGGTTAAGAATTTATCCTTTGAATGTGCGCTGATTTCATTTTTGACACCCTACTGCTGCCACATTGGTGCGAGTTCTCTGCCAAGAAATCCATTGCATTTTTGCTAGTTAAATATTGATGATAGTGGAACAAAATGGTTCCCTTCCCATTGCATGTGCTGTTGTGGGCTATATTGTTCTATATTGCTTTTGGAGCAGCTATGCCAAGGGCATATACATCTGTTCTCAGTAACATTCTTAATTCAGAAACAAAATTCAACTGCAACTTAAATTTCTTGTAATCTTAGCTGGTGTTTCCTTTTCTGAGGAATTAATGAAAAGAGTGATACAGCTGCTTTATGGATGATATTTTTATGTCACAGTAACAGCCTGGTTGTGGTGTCCAGTTCTTTCTAGATTTCAGGTTTCTGCCTTACTGTGTTCAATGTTCCATTCATACTGAAAGAACACAAGAACACTGCAACACTATTTTATAATAAAACCTAATTTAACTCTGGATATTAGGCTTCTTTTTTTTTTTTTTTTTTCTGAGGCTAGTGTGAGGCTAATTGAATGGCTTGCTAGCATGGGACATTATGGATTGGAATTCAAATGACAGATGCACTCTCCTCTAAACTCCCAGCTCTAGTTGCAACTGGGAGTGAGAAATTGCAGGATGTTACTATGAAGGCTCAGCCACAGCATTTTACTAACGTAAGCTGAACAATTTTGTGTGTTGTATGAAATGAGAATATATTGTGTGAAAAGAGAATGCAGTATGGCATGCCAAAACTGTCATGGTCTGAGCACACAGGAGTTAGCGGTCTTTATTGAGCAAAAATATAGGGAAAAACTTGAAAGTACTATTTTTGAAAGATAATCTGCATACTAAAAGGGAGATTGTAGTTGACAGAAAATTCTAGGATCACAGTAACGCTATGTGTTTGAGCAAGACATTTCATCTGTATAAAGGTTCAGTGGGTTTACAGAATAGATAGTTGTTTTTACCAGAGAAGTCTCAAGGAATTGGAAATGCTAGGTCTTAAATAGGGAAATTACTCAACAGTGCCATAGTTCATATTACCAGCCTATTGCCAGTCTCAAACACAGTCAAATATGTAAAATCATGTAATGTGCTATGTAAATACCTGATTTATAATTGCCTGGTAGACTGCCCTGAGTTTAAAGAATTTCTTAACAAGGCAGGGAAGAGCACATAGCTCTTCTTTTTTTTTTTTTTTTTTTTTTTTTTTTTTTTTTTTTTTTTTTGTGGGATAGAAGTTTTTCTTACACTGCATTCACAATAAATAATGCTGGAATGTAGACACTTGCTACATTGAGTAGCTCCTTTTCTGTTTGTCAAAGGTAGTATCAAATCCTCTGAATACATTTGCTTTTCTGTATGGACTCACTAATTGTCGTGTAAGTAGAGAGACCAGGATCCTGAATCCACTTAAAGGTACAGATTGTGACAGATTGGTATTATTAGACTTCATATAGTGTGGTCAAAAAGATAAGCTTGATGTGGTCACTGACTCTTTTCCTCGGTATTTCCCTGGTTCCTCCAGGGACACTTTGGGATTATTTTGCTATTACTTTTGCAATTTTCTACTGTGGAATCCACAGTGGATAGTAATAATTATGCTGATGTGATGGTAAAGGAGACTGCTGAATCATCTTGCATGTTTCTGGAGTCTAACTTTTAAAAACGTTTCTTTGTGTCATTACTCTTCACCTCACTGTCCACTCATCCAAGCCTCACTGCCTGAGCTTTGTGATGAGAGTGTCATGGGAGACAGTGTCAAAAGCCTTGCTGAAGTCAAGGTAGATGACATCCGCTGCTCTCCCCTCATCTATCCAGCCAGTTATGCCCTTGTAGACGGCTATCAGGTTGGTCAAACAGGATTTCCCTTTGGTGAATGCATGTTGACTCCTCCTGATAACCATCTTGGACAGATTGCTATCTTACCCTTCACTGCTTAAACAAAGTCAAATAAATAATCTCTGTAAGAATAAGTAACTGTTTTATGATAATTGCCTTTTCGCAGGTTAGCTTTGTCATACTAGAATATAGCTGGAATTCTTTGTGGCCAAAAGTAATTGAATATGCACTGTCTTTTCTTTCTGGTTCATCATTTGCTGTCAGTGAAAGAAATAAAAGTGCCATTTGAGGGCTTTACTTTTAGAATTTCAAGTTACAAAGCTTATGAAGTAATGGTTTTTGAAGAGAAACTACAGTCTGTTAACGGAAAATGTTTTCAAGATACCTGTAAGAATTGTGGTAAAGTCAGCTTTGCATAGGAGGCTATGGGAGAGGAGACTGACAGTTCCTCTATAGCCATTGAATGTTGTACGAGTTTTGAGGGCTGTTGAAGGAAATGCTTAAGAAAATTGATGATCCTTCTCCCATCCTCTTCTGCAGATCTGTTGAAACCTTCCTGTTTTTCATGTTTTGAATTTCTCCATCCACTGTGTTGTGTGCCATTAATCACATCCAGCTTTTCTCTTGAGTTGACTTTTCACATTTTCAAAATAGTCAAGATGAAGTTTAGCGAGTGTATATTGGAAAGCAGTGGAGCTTATTTCCTTGATGTGGACTTGACCATATGCCTTAACAAGAAAGCATGAGTTGATAGATACTCTACTCCCATGTTTGCACAAGTAGGGGTGATAAAATTCACTTAACTCACTTGGGTGTTCCTGTTGTCCAAGCTGTTTATCTACTAAAGACTCTGAAATGCACAGGGTTGGAGGTTGCTGTCAGCTAAAAATGTCATGACTTATTATTGTCTTCAAATTACTTAAGACTTATTGCATTCCTGTGGGTCATAAGCATAGTTTTGAGTGGCAGCTTTCCTGCATATTAGAACATGTTGACTGGAGTTTTTTTTTTCCTGGCAGTTGGTAGATGTAGCACGTGATGAGCATGTAAATCTACCTGGCTCTCTTGACAACTGAACTTGTGATTTTAAAAAAAATTGTAATGAAGCTTAGTCTCTGTACACTTGAACAGTAAGAAGAAAAAACAACCCCTCAACCAAACAAAAACCCCACAAACCCAAAACGTTAGTAGGCTAGTAAATACACTTCTGCCTGACAATGAATGATGTTGTTTAGAGATCTCTTTCTCTATGTTTCCTCTGGCATAAAAAAAACCCCAAGAAAACTATATCTGCAATTTTGTGTGCTCCTGTTACATTACAGTAAATCTTGCCTCGTTGGGCCACTCGCCACTCTACTCTCCACTCGCTACTCTACAATCTACTACTCGCCAATCTACTTGGAGCCCTCTTTCTTTATAGCCTTCTGCCTAGAAAGGAGGCTTTAAAAGAGGTTAAAAAGAAAAGTGATATTTAAATTTTTCCCCTTACTGTCTTTTTTTCCTCTGAAATACTAAGATTTTATTTGCATGACAAATCAATTAGTGTAAAATACTGGAAATTGTATAGTTCAAACAGATGGAGCACCATAATTTGGGGGGAAAATGGCATTCCTCCTTAAAGATGGTATTCTGCTTTAGTACTGTACTTATATAATAAGTTGAGAACAGGTCAAAATGACCACTTCATGAATTTATCATAGTTGTTTCCATTGTATTCTTGGAAGGCTTGGGCTTTTTTCAACTTGGGTTGAAAACTTGGATTTCCTTTATACTCTCTGTATGATCAGAGAGAGCAAAGGATCAAAATAATGTGTGCAGCTGTTGAAGTCCATTTCATGTGAACTGGCAAACACTGTGCTAAACTTTATGCTCACAGCAGTAAATAAATGCTGCTTAGAAAACTGGTATTAAAGCAGGAGCTTGACATTTTATACTTTAAAAAAAATAATTTTGGATGCTTGGTGTTTGTCAGAAATTACACACGCAGATTACTTGAATGCATTTATACAAGGAATGCACATATTTTAGGCAAGACTTCATTCTGCCCGTAGGGGATAGAGCGAACAACTTGGATGCGCGTCAAACACCAGTTTGTGACTCGCAGTTGCAATCGGCAAACAATCCTCACTGAGTTTCATAGTGAACAGTAATGCAACAAAATACAAATGCATTTTTTCCAAAGTGTATGTGAATTCCTGTTGACATGGGTCCGGTTCTCTTCAAAGGTATTTAGTGTCTCAGTGCACCTTTTGATCTGCATCTAAGCTGACAAACTGTTTTTAACTGTGTTTTGTTGCTGCAGACATAGCTGCTTGAAGTGTAGATGAATTCAGATTTGTAACAACTGCAGGTACCCGGGAGAAAGTGACATGAGAACAGTTATTTCAGTACTCAGTGTAGAAGCTTAATCTATTGCTAAGCTGCACTGCATGAGATTGCCACTTCAATTTGAGGATGTTTTAGTGAAGGACTGTGAAGTTTTATTGCATTTATTTTAAATGTGTGCCTACTTAAAACGCCTTTACTTGTCCTTGGGCTTGTCTCCACGAGGAAAATTTCTGTTGGAGAACACAGCAGAGTCCCCTAGTGGGAATATGCTGACAGCAGGAATTCTTGTTAACGCTGCCGTTCCACCTCGATGAATAACGTAAGCTGACAGGAGCACTCTGCTGTTGGCAAAGCTGTATCTGCATGAGAGCTTTTTGCCATCACAGCTGGCCAGAGAACGCCTTTTTTGTCCATGCTTCTGTCTGCAAAGAACTCGGCTGGCAAAACTTTAGCACAGACTTATCCTTAGATGTCATGGCTTGAATGTGAGAATGAGCAATGTTTCTTGCCGGTTGTGTTCATTATCTGATGAACAAATGCAGTTCTTTACAGCCAGGAAGAGTACAAAATGCCTGAATTTTTACTTATATATATAAATATGATCATTGTTTTGTGTTCCTAAAACGCTTTGAGAGTTGCAATAGGACTATGAAAGCTTTGAGGTACTGAATTTATCAGTTGTAGGTGATTTATGGTGGATACTGTTTTGTAATATCTGTGCTGGGGAAACATGCTTCTAAATTCCTGCTTGTGGTCTAGATTCTAGAACTCCTAAAACTTGAGGGGTGGGGAGAGATTCCTTGTTTTGAGATTGATGCAGCTGGTGCCCTTTGCCTTTTTCTAATGGAGCCACGAAGCTGTTGTGTACAGGGAAGTATCATTGGGCAATAAGTGGTTTCTTGATCCTTTTACTTAATAACAGCTTAACGATATCATCCTGGTCAGGGGTATGTGGCATTCATGAAGGAGTTCCTATGTATTATCTCCATGCATGCTCCTTGTAGGACATCCTTGTGCTTTTCCTGACACAGTTGTCTGCATGCGTCTGAAGCTTTACTCTAGAAATAGTGAGCTGGGGAGTCATCTGGGAAGCAGGGAGAGCGTGTTCTTGTGCCTGTTGCTTCCATCCAGCTGCAGTGTGCCAGGCATGGCTAGGAAGTCTGTGGTGATGTTACTGAAGCAGGTTGTTCTTCAAAGAGGAGAGGACACAACCCTAAAAAGTGGTGGTGGCGTTTTTTAATTAAGAATGCAATGTGGCTTTTATACCTCCACAACTCTGCTCAGAGGCTAGGTGTGATGAAAGATGAGGCCTCTGGCTAACTGGTAAAGGCATCTAAAGTTCTCTTGAAGTCAGCAACGTCACTCTCGAGGAGGTGCGTTCCACTCAAGAACTACTGTTTTTCTACAGTGGGTAGCCAGGGAAGGAAACTCGCCAATGTGTTCACGGTTGCTTGGGCGAGGACAGTTAGGCAGATGCCGAGAGGAACGCTGCTCTGAAAGGCTTCCGTCACGGAATGCCGCGGTGAGAGAGCTGTCACCGGGGCAGCGGGGAGAAAGCGGGGCAAGGCGGCGATCCCTGCTCGGGGCTGAGCCGCGGCCGCCGGCTCCGGGACGGAGGCGGACGGGCTGCGCTGGAATCTGCGCGTGTCGTCGCCTGAGGCAGCCTCCGGCGGCCTTTGGAGCCGCGCGAGGAGCGGGGGCGGGGAGGCGCTGCCCGCAGCCCGGAGCGCGGGCGGGCGGCCGGCGGGGCCGG
>WBNH01009934.1:118582-147585 GCA_013401255.1 Urocolius indicus | reverse complement strand
GGCGGGGCGGGGCGGGGCCCGGCGGCCGCCAATGGGAGCGCGGCGGGCGGCGGGGCGGTGGCTCCCCGCGGCGCTGATGGGGCGCGCACGGAATTGGAGGGAAGCGGAGTGTAAACACGGAAGTGGGGGCGCCGCCGCGCCGCACGTGGCAACCTGTCCCGCCGCCGCACGGATGGCGAGAAGGGGTCGCAGCCGGCCGGGGAGGTGCGGGGCCGGTCACTGTCGCCGGCCCCCCGCAGGTGCCGCTCGCCTCGTGGCCGCTTTTCCGCACGATCGGACCTCGAAGGCCGCTGCCGATCCCCGGCTGCTGCCAGGAGAAATGCCGTTTTCTCGAGCTCTGGCACTTCGTCGACACGTGTCTAGAACCGGCTGCGGTTTGGCTGCTTTTGATTTTGTTAAACCTGGCACTTGTGACAAGAGAACACTTCCGTGATCCTGGGATTTGCCTTTAAGTTTGATACAGCTCTGGAGAAAATGTCAGACAGGTTGCACTGCTCAGAAACACAGATGTGATGACAAACTTTCTCCACCGAAGCTGTACGAGTGGTGATTTTGTCTTCACAACATGCAGCTCACCTTTTTAAAGCAGTCCTTGGAAAACATGCACTGCAGCACAGCATGTAGCATTGTAGGTAGTGAACTGGCAGTGGAACACACTAACAGAGAGTATGTCTCCATTACGGCTTTACACAGTAGTAGATTTCTACAAGCAATACCGTGTCCTAGAGGTAAATGACCTTCGTTTACCAAGGGATTAAGGTACCCCTTTAAAAAGGGAGCGTATGTAACCTAGTCTTCGTAATGGTTTATTTAATGTGTAAAAACACCCAGGGTTTCTTGAGGGGAGGGACAAACCCTCGAGACGCACAAACCCACGGCAAATCAGCAGCAGACTGTTTTGCTGCAGATAGGAGTGGAGTCTGTCACAAGCATTTAGACACTCTCCTGTGTCCACAGAGCAGATCGCTTTGCTGGAACAACACATCTGACCTGTGCAGGACTCTCTACTATGAGAGGTCGCAGTTAGGTTGTTTTTGATGGTCAGTGAGTAAACGATGTTTTAAGTAGTTGGTTATTGTGTCAACAGCCTCTTAGGTCCCTGCAACTAGGTTGCTTGCGACCTAACCCTTAAATAAATAACCAGTGACCTTTGTGTTGCTGTCCTTATAATGACCTTTGTATTGCTTTTTGATGTCCTTAGCCCAGCTAACTTTTTTTTTTTTTTATATTTGCATTCCAGTAAGTAATACAGATACCTACGCATGGCTAGTATTCCCATCATCGTCCTGTCTGGATACCGTATCACTTTACTTATTTATGTATGTATATGGTATCATGTGGATTTAAGAGAGGAATCCTTTATGCTAAGGGATCGTACTAATTATGCCTTGCCTTTTCCTGTGGCTCCTGACCTCAGTGTTGTCAAAACTTCAGAGTGTTTGATAGCTGTGCGAAGAAAGCTGGACCAAAATTGTTAGTGCCTAGGGTTAACCTTAATTGCTGCTTGTAAAAGCAGCTCATAAATGACTTTGCAAATATGTATTTTTGCAGTGTTTTGAGAGAATTGCTCTCGTCTTCAGTGTGATTGCCTATATGCCCTGGGTCATGTACCACTGTTAAGTTGTATGCAGCTGAAAGTCGTTCGAGGGAACAGAACTAGGCTTAGGGAAAGACTGATAAAAACAAGTTGTTCTTCAGTTTCTGAACAAATGTCTGACATAAAACCAGCAGCAAACTGAAAATGCTTTTTTACCAGTCAAGTGTTGCTTGCAGGATTTCTGGGAATTACCTACATGAGCAATTCAACTGTTTCTAATTAAAATGTGGTTTAAGCACTGTTACTGCCTTTCACTGCTGTTTACTCTGGTCTTTCAACTGCTGAGATAAAAGAAGCACGTGAACGCCAGTAAACTTTAATGAGGTGTGTTAACGTCTGTGTAGTCACTCTTGACTGAGTTCCATGTTCAGAATTTCGAATTCTTCATTAAAGTATTGCTGTGGTTGCCTGATAATATTTAAGGATAAGCTATTGTAAATCAGGTGCTGCAGTTAATTGTCGACCTTGTAAATGCAGACATTGATAGCTCTACAGATAAAAGGAAGGAATTCCAGACAATTTTGAAAATGTCAGTCCATTTTTTCCTCTTTATTGCTTGCTTTAATTAATTTTGTTACTCTTGTGTTATGTTACATTGATACAGAATGGATATGCTGCCAGTATTCTCTGCTGTAAAGCTCAAGTGCAACCCAGTCAGTCTTAATTATCAAGTTTGGTGTTTTGTAACAGCTGTTGAGAGCCTTGAATAATTTGCTATACCCACTGTTTGTTTAGAAAGTGAAGCTAGAAGATACTAGGTCAACAGCGAAGACAGACATCAAGTAGCCTACTTATCTCTTTTGCTTTTAATTTTTTTTTTCCTAAGAGCACTTTTTATTCCCCCCAAAAACAAACCAGAGACTTCTTAGTGAACTGTTCTAAATACAAGTACCAAGGAATCAAGATTTCTTCATAACAGCAGTAGGATGAGATTTGGTTTAAAAGAATCAAAGATAAGTGGTGATGTTGGCTCTCGTGTTCTAGATCAGTAAACATTAAGTTCTCGTGATACACAATTACCAAAGTCTGAAAGATTTGCTTCCATCCATTTAAACTCCTTTGCTTCATTTGGACAAGTGTTGATTGTTCCTGGAGTGAATATATAAGGTAACAGAGTTACATCTTCATTTGTTTCCTCAAACAATACAGTCTATTTTAGCTTTGGGAGGCTTGTATATGTGCTCAGTGGTATCATAGTTGATAATATAATATCTAATATATTAGATATTATATATTTTTTAATATATCTATATATGCACACATTATGATAGAAAATTTGTGAAAAGGGTGTTTTTAAAGAAATGGGTCATACACATCATTCTTTGGCTAGAGATTTTTCTGCCCACCATGATACTGCACTTAGGCATCGCAACTGTGGATGTACTGAGAGAAGATGAGGGTTGCTGTGATGACGTATGTATGGCACAAGCTGTATGAGCTTGAAAGGTGCTGCAGTAGTAAATAACTGCCAGTGATTTGCTGTGGCAGTGGCTTTTAATGAGTTGGCTTTTTTTTTGTTGGGGAATCCTACTCCTTTCATTTGCTTTTTTCAACTCCCCTGTCTTTATTGTGACAAGTGCTACCAAGTGTTGTGATACAAGCACAGTGTAGTTGGTGACACTTGATCTTGTCACCTGCAATAACAGCTGCCTGGTTTTTTGTTCTCCCACCCCCTCTCCGAGAAAACCTGTTCCCCTGTTTAATCTTTTGAGATACCTTTACTAGTTGTATTCTTCATCAGTATGGTGAAAAAACCTTTTACGTAAAATCTGTCTTGAGGAATAAATTTGCACTTTTCCAAATAATATGGCTTGAGCACAACTGGAAACTCCTAATGCTCACTGGGTAGACATATGCTTCTGAGGCTAAAACCCTGGTTTGGCTAAAGGAGAAAATGGGTAGCTGAGCAGATTTCAAACTTGGTAATAGGACTTATTTTAGTGTTGTGATAGATGTCTTCTTGGCAGCGTTGGTTTAGTTTGTTGACTGTCACGCTAGACAGACAGTGTGTGTGTTCCAGCTGAAGCCAGAACTGTTACTGTTTTTTGCTTGGTGTTTTTTAGGTGGCAATTTGAGCAGAGTCCTGAGTAACTCACGTTGGAAGAACATTTGTGTAGTATTTTCAAATGTCAGCGGTTTCTGAAGAGCGGATATTTTTGTTGGAAAGGGCAGGGATTGGGTGGCTCCTTTTCTTCTTCCTGTTTCTGTTAGGTTATTAAAGCCTTAGGCCCTAATGCTGGGGAAGCAGGGGTTGCACCTGCTTTACCTCCACTCTGACTCCTCAGCAGAATGCCATAATACTGGAAAAGTACAAAGAATATGGCTTTCAGCTACGTTTTTTGCCTTGTTCCTGCTTTCTGCCCAGTACCTCTTGTGCAGCATCTAAACTGTTCCCTATAGGAAGTGCATTGAATACAAAAATAGGAACATTTTGTATGTTTTTAAGCATTTAAGCGTACACAACTTCAATAAACCAATTCAGTCCTCTCTTAGAATTGAAATTTGGCAACTGAATTTTTTTACAGAAGTCTTTTGTATACTGAACCTGATATCTATACAGAAACAGGATAACTAGTTGTCCCAAGAATGGTAACCAGCAGGAATGGAAATTGAACGGCCAGTTGCTCCAGGAGAGGCAGAGGGGGGTTGGTGAAAAAGCTTTGCAGACCTGCTTTAAATATTTTTTCATGCTTTAGAATAAAAATATGCTGATTTGGACTTTGTAATGTTGGTGTAGGATTGTTATATTTATAATGACTAGCGGAATATTGTTCCTGCATTCTGACAATCAGTGGGAAGTTTTACCTTGCGGATGAGGGGGAACTTAGTCATCAATTTCTGTGCAACTGAAGCTTCTCTTTAGAAAGAAAATATTTAGGTAGAAGGTTCCTTGTAGGGTCACTTGGTTTCAGTGCAGGTATTTGGCCTCCCACTCAAGACAGCCCCAAACTGCTGCTTAGGAAAGAAAGTGCAGCTGCTTGGGCACGGGGAGCTCTCAGAACCTGCAGCTGGGTGTTGAAACTTGCTGACTACTAATGATTACCCTGGGGACAATGTGCAAGGAAGACCCCTTCTGTGTGATTTTCCTGTGCTCTTAGGTAGGCTCTTACTGTTCCCAGCCTGAGGTGAAGTGGTGGTGGAATGTCAGCTTTGTCAGGCATCTAGTGTTCCAAAAGATAAAGCTCCCTAAATAGCATCCCAGGAGAGAGTTGAGGTAGGAATACAGGCTGGCTCAGTGAGATGTTTCAGAGGCAACGTTGGCAGTATTTTCCCTGCTTTTCCCTAAATTAACCTCAGGTTGTTTCTTGGACATTTCCAGTAACAGGGTAGGTGCCTTGAAGTTTTTGTGGAGAATTATTACGGAATCCTCTTTAGTTCTCTGACGCTGGAGATAGGTGACCCTGCTTACGCTAAAGATAGATTTGTCAGGCTGCTGGCTGCCTTGCCAGAGCGGGTCAGCTTTGAGCAGATGGCCATAAATGGAAAGAGCAACTGGAGTGAGCTGGCGTACCTTAGCCACAGTGTGGATGATGTGCAACAGGTGTTTCTGCAGTTGCTGCTTTTAAAAACCTTTGCAAGGGTGAGGAACAGAGAGCCAGCCCTGAACAGAATTGTAGTTTTAATCCTTAAGTTTGGGTTTTTTTGGTGTTGCCGCTGTGTTCAAGTTGCTGTAATCTGTGCTGCATCAAACTTCATGTGCTCTATTGAAGTTACTTTAAATTATTTTTGATTAATTACTTTTTTTTTCAAGTTTTGAAAGTTTATGAAAACGGAGGTATTTTTACCTTCTTCCTTTAGTTACCACTTCAACACTCCCCTATACTATTTGTTATGCTCTGTGTTTTGTTTATTAACAACCAAGCCTGCTAAACCCAACTCAGATATTTGTAATGTCAGAAGACAAAACTGGATCTTTCTGTTCTGCAAACTAATCTTGTATTTTCATATTTTATTTTTTAAAAAATCCAAATAGATAAAGAGAGGTGACTTTTACATTTTAAATGGGGTAATAGTTGGAGATGGCACTGCTACTTTGCTCTGCTGTGTTAGTTTGCAACCATCCTTATTACAATCTGGTTTGCTCTGGTTAGTTTGAAGGCATAAGACAAGTGTCAGAAGTCTGCTGCTGTGACCTCTTGAACACCATGTAGAAGTTGAATAACTTGATCGTGAGCCAGAAGCCTAATCTTAAGAAGTGATAGTGGTAGTTCTACTTGTCTGTTGTCTTCCTTAAACATTGCTGGTGGCAGAAAGGTGTGAAGACAGCTGACAATTTTGGGATTTCCATGTTAAGATAGAGTTAGTGCAGTTATACAGAGATACATGTGGATGTTCATAAGTAATCTAGTCTCATTAATTTTTTTTATCCTTTCACAGTGGAAGCATCAGTACATGGAAGTAATGTGCACTGCACAGATAAGACAATCGAAGCTGCAGAGGCTTTGCTTCATATGGAATCTCCTACCTGCCTGAGAGATGCCAGGAGTCCTGGTACGTGAGCCACAGTTTCTGCTCTGTGAACTGTTTCTTCTTCCACAGGCAAACAGGCAAATTCAGAAACCTGCTTTCTGTGGAGAACTGTATGCTTTTTAAAGCACTTGCTTATCTAAAAACCACTCATTGCTTTGAGTTTTAACCTAATTTCTTCACCTTGTACCAAGCGTACTTGCAGATTTAATCATTTGTCTGAGAAAGTTTTTTTTTTTTAATAGAGATCCTGGCATAGCTACACATTTAAAATGTGTTTTTCTGTCTGAACATTAGGAAGTACTTTTTCACTGTGCAGGTAGTCACAAGTTGCTCAGAGAGGCTGTGGACTCTTCTTCCTTGGAGATACTAAAAAGCTGTCTGGACACAGTCCTGGGCAACTGATTCTAGGTGGCGCTGCTTGAGCACAGGGCTGGACCAAGTGTCTCCCAGAGCTCACTTACATCCTCAACCATCCCGTGGTTCTCTTGACATTTGAAATTGCCAAAATAAAGAGCGATTCTAAGGGAAAAGTATTTTTCTCTGTTTTTCTGTTTTAAAAGAATATCTTAATACACTGTGCTGCAGAGTGTAATCAGTTTAAAATATTGATGGTTACATGAATGAAATGATGGTCACACTGAAACTCAAAAGCCACAAATAGGAGGTGGATGTTGGAATAAGGATCAGAGATTAAGCTCTAATTTGTTTTTTTTAAAGTTGAGTTTAGTTCTGACAAGTATTGGTGTGATACTTGTCTTATGCCTAACAGTACTGGCAAGTGTGCATGTTTTGGGGAATTAGACTGATTTTCTAGGTGGCAGGTTGTTGGAGCAGAATCTTACAATACTATTGCATATGCTTTGTTTAAAATAATTTCATGTAAGATACAGTAGAATAATGAAGTAGAAACTTCATTGCATCTTCTTTTTTTTTTTTCTCCCCTCTCATAGTGGAAGTTTTTGTCCCTCCTTGTGTGTCAACCCCAGAATTTATCCATGCGGCCATGAGACCTGATGTGATCACAGAAACTGTGGTGGAGGTGTCAACAGAGGAATCTGAACCAATGGATGCATCTCCTGTTCCAACTTCCCCAGATAGCCATGAGCCAATGAAAAAGAGAAAAGGTATGTTTGGCTCTTTGTAGGAGCAGTCTCAGAATTTATTTCTGATACATGCTGGCACAGACATTGCAGGTGGAGATAGGTTAGATGATCCGATTTCTCTGGTCATAGGATCAGAGTGATTGGAGTCTGAAATGCGAGTTTTTAGAAAATGAGCCTGCAAGAAGAAAAAAAAAAGTAGTAAGAGGATGGGCTTCACTAAGCCATAAAGGAAAACAGTGTTTTTGTTGTTGTATTTTTGTGGTGTTCTGTAAACTGTTCAAGCACAGTTTACCAAGCAGAGAAAGGGTAGAGTATGATTAAAAGGTGACTCGTGTGCCTGAAATAAAGATATTATTAGAAAGCGGGTTGGCTTGGGGTTTTTCCTATGATGTGACAGGATAAATGCTAACTTAGAAAACCATAAATCAGTTTACAAAGTCAGCACAGGATCTTCCTTGTGAGAGAAGTATCCTATTTGTCTGATTGGTGTGTCTTGGAGGAGAAACTTCAGAACAGTGTTTCAGTTCTGAACATTGAACTACTAAACAAGAGGTTGGCACCTTTTGTGAGGTTTCTCTCTGGTCTAGCAGTTTTCTTATAGGCATCAAAACAATTCACAGAACTATAGGAACATTGTTTTATTAGAGGATACAGATACACTAAGAAGGAATATTTACAATTTTGAGGGGAAAAAATGCAATGTAGTGGTCAAGTGATATAAATCTAAGATATGCAAGTTTTAGATTTAATAAAAACACACACATAACAGATAACTGGAACTGCTGTAAATTACATCAGCAAGCAAACTGTGATGAAAGCTTTTCTGTAACTGTAGCTGTACACTGGATTTAAACAAGTTTTTATATTCTGATGTCTGTTGGAACGGTCATTACTAGTCAGATTGTGTTACAGTGCTGTGCTCAGGAAGTTCTGAAATTTTATGAAGACTTTTTTGTAAACATCTTTTTTGTATTGGAGTCCAAATTCCTGCTTTTCAGGTGTGTAAGGTCATTCACTCATAGTTACAGAGCCATAACTTTGGTCTTCATAATTAATGCCTTCTCAAATTCAGTATTTAACAAAGAACATTGTTCATCAGCAAAAATAAATACTCTTGCTCCTGAGGTAGGAGAGTTAATCGTTACTGCTTGCCTTTACTTGAAACATCTTGCTGCCAGGGAGGTTATGGGACTCTTCTCGTGCCTGCTTACCTTGAGTAAAAAGGTCACTGAAATGTGAAAGGGTGAAGAAGCTGCAAGTCTTGCTGAGCAAGGATTTCCCTGGCAGGGATAAAACCTGCTGAGGAGTTCCCACCTAAGCCTCCTCATAGGGGCAGGTAGAGGGTAGGAGGAGGCATGTGGGAGCCCTGCCGCCTGTGGGGAGCAGTGCTGGGGCTGGGAGCCAGGGCTGGGCAGGTGTGGGCAACAGGCACAAGTGGGCTTCCAGCCCCACCCAGAGCTCCCTGCCATCCTGGGGGCTGCACAGCCACTGGCAGCCAGCTTAGTTGCTCTGCTTGGTGGGAATGCCTGCCACAATATACTCGTGCCCAGTGGAAGCTTTTATCTGTAGCTTCTAGTAGACAGATGTAAGGTGGAAAATGAAGTTTATTAGTAGGAACATTTCTTAGGAAGATCAGTGCTTTGACCAACACGCATACTAGAACACCAAAAATAAAGCAGCAGCAGAAGTAATGCATTTCAGAGTAATACGGGTGCTGGACTAAAAGAGTGCAATTAAATTAAAGTTTTACTTTATACTTTTGTTGCTTGCCTCACCATTAATATGTCTGAAATTCAGTTAAATCTGCCTATGATTAGTTAAACTGGATGAGCAATAGTAGTAATCTAAGAATTTTAGTTTATCCATAACTGTAGCAAGGAAATGGGGCGGGGGGGGAAAGCAAGATCTGCTTTGCGTTTCAGCAAAGACAAACTATAAAAGACATCTACGTCGCATATTATTTATACTGTTTTCCCCCTTGTGTTTTACTTGCAGCTGGCCGTAAACCAAAGACCCAACAATTGGCCATATCTGATGGGTCTCCAGATCTAGGCATAAAGAAGAAACCTAGAGAAGGCAAAGGTATGTTTTCTCTTTTATTGAGTCCTTCAAATTATGTATATGTATTGTATCTGTTGTAGGAAATACACTTGAAAAGTTTGTTGGACATGTTTTTAATGACTTTATTAGTCATTAGTCACATTTTATTTGACATCTTCAAATTTGTTCATACAAGTTCAAGCACAAGGATGTATGAAACTAGGGGGTCCTGCTCTGGCAGGGGGTTGGACTAGATGATCTTTCAAGGTCCCTTCCAACCCTTAAGATTGTATAATTGTGTGAAACTGCTCTAGAAGTGCCCTGGAATACACTCGGCAGTTACTAGGCTTTCTCGTTTTTCTTTGCTTTGGTTGTATTTATTGACTTGTGCTGTCTTTCGTGTTTTAACTGCCAGACACATGATTTGTTTAGCTAGTGCTCAAAGGCTTGTTCTCAAGGAGAAGCAGCTGATGGCCATTTGTAATGGTGCTGGTTGAAGGTGTGGTTTTGTAGTTGATTCACAAACTTCAGTGGAAATATATTGCTTGACCAACGGATTTGGTTTGACTTAAACAGAAGAACAAATTACATTTTTATTTAGTGGTTGAGTGAGGGATTTTGTACAGGAGAGTCATACTTTCCTGATGTTTCTCCTGATAGTGGGGCCTTTCTTGGACTTCAAGCCCCTGCTATTCATCCATCAGGGAGACAGATTAGGGCATTTGTTCACAGTTCACCTTTGAGTTGGCCTACAGTATATCAACTCTTCCCCTGGTTATAGGTGAAAAATGTGGATCTCTTACCTACTTCCTGCACTCAAAATTGTTTGGAGGTGCTGCTATGACTAGAAGAAACAAAGGTTAGGGACTTTCAGTCCATATGGACAGTGTACTCCACGAAAGAGTGTGCAGTGGTGTCTTATTTGGGATTTGTATGAAAGCACAGTCTCCCCTGTTTACATAATTCCAATCTGGGTACAGGTCCTGAATCGTCACATATTGTTATTAGGGCAAGGAGGAATGAGGCTGATGTGCAAATATTAGGTCGTGGAAACCAGTACTAACTTCCTTGCAGTGGCCACTGTTGCTGTCTTCGAATTTAGGTGTAGCATTGGACCTTAATGAAGATCACAGATTTTGCATCTGCTGTACTTACATCTTAGTTTTTAAATTTTTTCTTAGTATTCTTAAACCTTGTTAGCTCGCTTTCTAATTCTGATTTCACTGCTACAGCTTTCTGTTATCTGAACAGTACTTGTAAAGTGTCCCAGTTCTTAATTTGCTATACAAATAACTTTGAGAAAGGAGGCCTGTATTTCTGTCTCCTTTTTGTCTGTACCGGTGCTTTTGCTTTATAGCTGTTCATTTGACGATGTAGGAGATGGTGCTGCTTTGGTTTTTGTGTTTTGTTAGGGTGGTTTTTTTTTTAATTGCTGTGTACCCTCGTAATAATTGCTTGTGTCTCTTGTTCCTACAAGTTATCTTGTTCTGTATTTTACACTACAAATGGTATAAAATATTTTTTCCCCTCAATGTAGGCTAATGATGTCCTGCAAATTTTGTCACTCAGTTTCTTTTTGTTATTTGTTATTAAAAAGTACTTGCAAACGTAGGCTATTTTAGATGCAATGTGTTTCTGGAAAACTAGGAGTTATTCCTAGAGCTCAGTACTTTCAGCAGAGTTAAGTCATGGAAGAGGAGGAGGACAGCTGGTTGTGCACATTTGNTGGGCCGAAACCACGACACTCCTTCAGTAGCGCATTCCTGGTACTTCTGGTGCAAAATGAAGCAGATGGCAATCTGATTTAATTGTGCCCTTCAGTTTGCTGTACAAGAGGAACTGGAGACTTCTTAATATTTTATTAAAGCGAGATAGTATTTTTTTGTCCTTGCATGGTGGAGTTCAGGTATGGTTTCTGTTTTCAAATGTTGCTTTTCATTTGCATAAATACTCCTTAAATTGTATGCAGCTAGAGGGAGCAAAATTGGCGTCTCTGCATAGATGCTGGTACCAATGCGACAGTTCATTGAAACACACAATGCCTTGTATCTTTCACACACTTTGTGTCCATTCTTCTATTTTGAGATGACAGCTAACATTTTAAAGTAGCTGGCAGCTGTAATAATTGGCTAGCCACAAAAGTCTCTTTCATTATGTAAAATCTACTCTGTATTGAAGTTAAGATCGATAATAATAATGTCTAGCTCAGTGGCTGCTTACAGTACTGGTTAGCGTGAGAACTCTCAGCAGTGGAGATGAGAGCTGTAGGCTAGTAAATAAGGCTTCTGTCTTCCTAGCAAAGCACAGTATATGTTTGTCAGCCAGACCGGACTTAAAGATGCTGAAGAATGGCATGAATGTAAACCTCTTAAGATAATATGTTTTATCGTAACGTCTTCCTCTTCCTCAGGTGTCTGTAAGCTTGGATTCATAGTATTAGAAAAGTCTGATTCTAAGGAGAAAGGATTTAAAAGTGGTTCGACATTGTATTAGATATTCCTGAAACAAGCTTTTTATGTGAAACACGTAGAGGCTACAGCTGACACAGCAGCCCGCCTGAGGTACCACTGGGCTCTTACTGGCAGTAGTAGCAGCTTCTGAGTAATACAGATATTGCATAGTCCTCTGGGAAAAAAGTTGTTAATTAGGTCAATATAGATTATGAGGGAAAACTGAGACAGCAGCACCCTTCATACAGAAATTCAGGCATGTTCAGAAGTTC
Source organism: Urocolius indicus (assembly GCA_013401255.1). NCBI lineage: Eukaryota > Metazoa > Chordata > Aves > Coliiformes > Coliidae > Urocolius > Urocolius indicus. The sequence continues at coordinate 135,653 of WBNH01009934.1, read as the reverse complement.
TTTGTTTGAAGTTCGTGTTTACTTCCTAAGACTGAAGCCCACTTTTTTTTCTTTTCTTTTTGCAAAGAATCTGTTGCAGACTTACAGCATTTGGTGGTGGACCCTGGCATTCTGTTTCTGAGAAACTAAGACCAAAAAGAAGGGATTAATTTCCTAACATTTAGGATGATTTCAGTATTCTTGAGTTCTCTTTTTGTTTCTTTCCTCATATAGATCCTATTCAAATTGCTCTGAATCCAGTGGAAGCTGGATTTCAGTACCTCGTGAGTCAATACTTGTGGCTCATTGGAATATGTGATAACATACATTTATTGTCTAGGAGGTGGTCTTCAAGAAGATGGAAATTACAGCTCTTGTACCCTTTGAGGTTTTTCAAAGATGGCTAACTTCTTGGAGTCTGCAATGTTTGTCTTTAACCTTCCTTAATGTGTTTTAGTTTTCTTCAGCATGGCGTAGCAAGTGCTATGCTGGGCCACCAAATCTCAGGAATTAATGACTGTTTTTGCACACGAAGTATTTTACAATATTTTTATTTGGTCCATGTCACCCTTGGAAGAGTGATCAAGTGAAGCATTGAGATTAACATTTTGAGGTTGTTATTCCTGTAGCTCTGTCTTAGTTCTTCCTTCTCAGATAACTTGAGGATAACTTCTCCAGCTGTACAAACTGGAATGTGATATGTTTTCTTTTCTTGCACTTTTCTTCTCTTTTTCCTAGATATAAATGGTATAGTCAGGTATAGTCAGAAGACATCATGTTGTGTTTTATGCCATGCTGATAGTCACTGTCATAAACCCCATCTTGGGGCCTCTCCAGTGGAAACAGTACATCTCTTGAATAGCCAAGAAGTGCATTAAATTCTTCTGTAGCCAGACTTCATTCTGTATCACCCTAATTACAGAACGGCACATGGGATTTCTGCAGTATGAATACTTGTAGCAAGAAGTTGAACTGGCCCTGCACCTGGAAGGACCTTGGTTACCCTGCCACTTGTATTTGGGAAGGGTGAGAGTATGGGGCTGTTATCAGTTGGTGTGAGAGCCCCAGACTTCGGGCTGTAGGTGATGTTACAAACTTACTGCAGTTCAGCTGATTGTTATTGAAGGTTGTATGCCTTTAAAAAAAAATTACTTATTTGTATCCTCCTCTCCTTCAGTGTCAAAATGCACTGGCATTTCCATTCCCTGTTTAAGCGAACAGGAGAAGAAAAATCTGAGCTCTCATCCTGCTTCTGGTGAACAAATGTAGGCTGTAGTGACTCGGAACACCCTCTCACATTTCTTTTGAAGAACTGAGAATGGGTGCTGGATTGAACAGGCTCCTATGCTATATTGCAGACCACTTGGATTAGCTCCTTTCAGAATGTAAATATTTATGGAGGCTTTACTGAACAGATGAGTTAATAGGTACAGACTCTGTTACATACCATCCTTTCCGTAATGTTTGCTTGTAATGCAGGTCATACAGAATTACCTATATATGGAGAACTTTCTGTTAGCTTTAAAAGCGGCTTTCTCATATTTAAACACTTTCTGGTTATAGGAAATACAACGTACTTGTGGGAGTTTCTGCTGGACCTGCTCCAGGACAAAAACACGTGTCCACGATATATTAAATGGACTCAGCGAGAGAAGGGAATCTTTAAACTCGTGGACTCGAAAGCTGTCTCTAAACTATGGGGAAAACACAAAAACAAACCTGACATGAACTATGAGACAATGGGAAGAGCTCTGAGGTAAAAGTTCTTACAACCTGAAGTTATCTACTGAAATTTGAAATCTGATTCTTAATTTAGCCTATGGAAATAGAACAGTTCTGGAGTTTTAAAAGCTTTGCTGTCTTGCTGACTTCAGCTGTTTAAAAAATGTCAGTCTTGAGGTTCACATTGCTTTTGGTATTACCAGTCAATTAGCAGTTCAACTCCCGAAGTATGTATTGGAAAGATCAGATGTTTTTTTCAACTAGATCAGATACTTTGCCAATATTCTCTCCCAGCTTCTTTCTGCACCTTCTCACATAGGTTTTACTGCAGTTACTCCAGATTTTCTTGTTGGCACAGAATAAGGTTTTATTTAAAAGCTGTCACTATGGTGGTTCATACTGAATTGCACTTTTCTTGCAGATACTACTATCAAAGAGGAATACTTGCAAAAGTCGAGGGACAGAGGCTTGTTTATCAGTTTAAGGAGATGCCAAAAAATATAGTTGTCATAGATGATGACAAAAGCGAATCCTGCAATGAAGATTTGTCAATGCCTACAGATGAAAAGTCATTGGAAAGAGTGTCTTTATCTGCAGAAAACCTTTTAGAAGCAGCAAGCTCTGCACGTGGAGGAAAAAATTCCTCTCAGTTAAGCTGCACCAGAACAGAAAAAGCAGTCACCAGAGTTGTGAATATTGCCTCACCAGCTCATGATACATTGTCATCTCGTCCCTCAACTACCACTACTACTGTCCCAGCAACAACAGCTCCCAGGTTGGTGTTAATGTGGCTTGGGCTTGTCATTTGTTAATGACCAGCAATTTTTTGGTTAGGAAGTTGTCTTTTATGTTTTAAATGTTGGGAACCATTTCTGTTTTACAAGCAAGTGTAACGCAACAATACTATGAAGGTCTAGTTTTTGAGATCAGAGTCTGTAGTCAAAGCTCTTCAAGTTATGTAGAGAGAGGGGGTGAAAAAGAAGTGTGAATGCTGCAAAGTTTCCAAAGCACTGTTGCTAGATACGCAAAAGGTTTGGGTTGGGATTTTTTTTTTGCTGTTGGGTTTTTAAAAAAGTCTGGAAATCCTGGGCTTGTCTGTCCTTGGTGCCATCTCTAATGGTACCCTGTGTTTTGGCACAAACACACACACCCCTGTGTTTATTTTGCAGGACTGTCCGTGTGGCAATGCAAGTGCCTGTTGTAATGACCTCTCTGGGACAGAAAATCTCAACTGTGGCAGTGCAGTCGGTAAACGCAGGGTCACCGTTAATAACCAACACAAGTCCATCAACAGCAACGACTCCGAAGGTAGTAATCCAGACAATCCCTACCGTGATGCCAACTTCTTCTGAAAGCGGAGACAAAATCACGATGCAACCTGCCAAAATCATTACGATTCCTGCCACACAGCTCACGCAGTGTCAGTTACAAACGAAAACGGGCTTGTCTGGATCAGGAAGTATTAACATCGTGGGAACCCCCTTGGCTGTCAGAGCGCTAACCCCAGTGTCTATAGCTCATGGGACACCAGTAATGAGACTATCGGTGCCTGCTCAGCAGGCATCTGGCCAGACTCCTCCCAGGGTGATAAGTGCAGTTATAAAAAGCCCAGAAGTTAAATCAGATGCAGCGGCTTTAAAACAGGAACGTGATGTGAAAACACTGCAGCTGGTAAAAGAAGAGAAGCCGGCAGATGGAGGCAAGACTGTGACTCACGTAGTAGTAGTTAGCACACCCTCAGCCATTGCCCTTCCTGTAACAATGAAAACAGAAGGAATCATCACGTGTGAGAAATGAAGAACAAGTTTCTTCCAGCACGGACTTCTAGACTGTTACGGTTTTGAGTATACTGACGTAATTGGGGCGGGAGGGGTGGGGAAGTGGATGAGATCACCAAGTCGAAAAGAAGAGTTTTGAAACGTTCATAAACGTGCATATGTTGAAGACTGGCTGAAAAAAAAAAGTGATTTTCCCGTGTTTCAGTGGGAATTGAACCACATCAATATGCTGACAAAAAAACTGCCTCTTCCAGTTGTGAAAGCACTGAACCTATGGAGAAGGAAAGACAGAGGGACTGAAAAGGGACCAAACAGTTCACTACGCTACCCGTTACCAAGTTACACTAAGACCTGAAACACTAGGAGAGTTGTGTGAGAGATTTGCCTTCATTTTTAGTTTTCAGAGAGAGAGGAAAGTCTCATTGTTACAAATGGCAAATTTGATGCATTTTATGTGCATACCAGCAATTACTACTGTGTGCCCACAGTACTCAACTGGTGCTATGAGAAAAACTCTGCTACTAGGTATTGTAGAATGTGAAATAAAGGAGAAGATTAAAGAGCTTCTAAAAGAAGACAGAGACCTAGAGGGATTTTTTTATCATACAGCTTAAGCAGATCAAAATTAAAGCCTTAGACTGATTTTCAGTTATCTTTCTTGAAATAAGCTAATGGCTTGTTTGTGTAAAGCTTTTTTATTAAAACAAATTTTTAAAAAATCTTGTACCTAGCACAGTATTGTTATAGAATTACATGTAACATATTTTGTATGGTAGTTAAAAGCCTGTCTAAATTTCATAATTGTGAACAAAATAAGCAGCAGGCTTCCCACCTTCTGCTGTAATATGCCTGTGTCTCTCACTTAGCCTTGACCTCCATGCATACATTTCAGTTTCAGCTCTACTTTGTCACTTGAAAGGTCACACCCAGCATGAGCTTTTGTCAGGTAGTTCTAAACCTGTAAATTTTTTTTTTTTTAGTTTGAAGTTAAGAGGGAAGTACCAGTGTTCAGAATGAACTATAATAGTTTGTATATTCAACATTTGAAGTATATTCTATTTTGTTGTACTCTTGTTTCAAAGTGTATTCAAGTAGGTTTTACTGAAATATAGAAATGAAATTTAATGGTGTTTCGTCTGCTTTTTACTTTCTCCTTTCAACCTATTAACCACCTTTTCTGCTTATTTGAAATCTTCCAGGCGTTCAGCCTAAGATAGCTGATATAGCGTGGAAGTTTGGAACTCCTCACGACTCTGGTACTCCAAATGGCTGACCAACCCTGCCGCAGTGCACAGGAGTATTTTTCACTGAAGTATCTGAGGAGCTTGCAGTAGTTGCTGAGGTAATTCCTGACAGGAGTCTAGTTCTCTTACACTTTATCAGGGTGGTGAGCGTACACAGTGTTGTGGCATTGTGGCTAATCACAGGAGTGCTTATGGAATAATTTGAGTAGCTTAAGAAGTTGTTGCCCTCCAGCTGACAGGTTGTAACTGTGAGCGCTCCCAGTTATTTTAAGGCAAAGAATACGAGGTTTGCTTAAATGAGTGAGAATCAGTAACTTCTAGAGCTGTGTGAACTGCCTAACTTTTCCTCCAGTACACCTTAATTTCTTAAGGCTCCACTGCACAGGAGAGGTAGAAATGAGCAGTCTTGGTTACTCCAGTGTACTAATCTGTCTGACAGACTCATAGAGGCAAGCAGAAAGCACAGGTAGGTAGAAACTGAAAAAGTAGAAGTATTCAGTTATACTGCTGGTCCTTTACATGTTGTTGCTGTTGACATTTCCAGCACTTAGTGTTTTGGCTTCAGGACAAATAACATGACTTGAGGCAGATGTGTTCATTTTTCGGAATGAAGTAAGTATCTAAATAGGTTTTCCATTTGTAATTGCACTGAAGTTAAGGGTATCATGATACATTGTTACAGGGTAAAGCTTGAGTGAGAACACATGGTACAGACTTTGCTCCATAGTTGCAGTTCATGTGCAAGCGTTTGGCTTAAAATAGATGCAGGGTGGCTTACCTTGTTTTCATGGGGGCCACACTCGCATGGCTACAGTTGGTAGAGAAGTAACACAACTTGTGGAGAGCTGGGTGCCCAGTGGCACCTCCAGTTCCAAGCAAGATGCCCTGGAAAGTCTTAAGAGCAGGAACTCAGGGAATCTTGAAATAATTTAACTCTAGATGAGCATCTAAGTACTTCATGCCTAGAGGTGTAATTTTTACAGAAATCTGAAACTGAGGTCTTCAGTAATGATAAAAGAGACCAGAATTAAATACTTACATTGGAGTATAGTTTTTTCCTTTAAATTTTTAACTGAAAAATTAGTTACCTCTGGAGTCCTAGCAGTCCCCATTCTTCCTTTCAACTGGTAAAAAATGTGGGAGTAGCTCTGTACCACCAGGCCAGCATGTGGGGAACTTTCAGAGTTTTCTGAAGAGGGAATTCTTTTTCCTGCTCTGAGGGAAACAGAGTTCAAGAACAAATGAAGGAACAAACAGAAGCGGATGAAAGAGTGGTGTAGAAAGCAGCAATCTCTTCCACCAGCAGTTAACCCGAAGAAGCAAAGGTTCTTAGCGATGAGCTGTGTTTCTGGCCTGGAGCAGAGGACAAAGATGGCTTCACAGGAGGAAAAGTAGAAGGAAGAGGATTTGTGTTGCCAAGAAAGAGGTAGGACAGAAAGGGAAGAAGAGGGAAGCTGAGCAATGGTTTGACTAATTTGGGAGTCTGAGGGGCATTAATGGATAAAGGGAAATGGAGTCCTGGGAAGTGAGGCAAGTAGAACAAATTGGGCAGCTGGAAGAAATGCAGAGAGAAAAGTAAGAGCATTTTTAAGCCCCCATTTGTAAGCCTTTTTCTCTGAGAAATGGATTTCTAAACTGCTGTTACTTGATCACATATGAAACAGATGCTGTGTCTCAGTGTGAAATGTCTGTCTCTGGAGTATTTGTGGGTAAGACCTTTCCAAAACCAATTTTAGATACACTGGAAGTCAAACGGGGACAAACCATCATGCTGAAAATAGATAAGGATCTCCAGCTGATGACCTCCTCTTAAGTTAGAGCCAAGACTTGGTTGTGTAATGGCAAAAATGAAAGGAATGAGTCCCACATCTCATCTGCTGGTGAGATGGGCAGCTCACAGCCGTGCTCATCTTAGGCGCTCATGTGCTGTCCTGCTGCACCTTGCCACAGAACTGGTGATGGTCCTTTGGCTCTCTCCCCTGGCCACCCAGTGAGTGGCACACAGGCTGCCGGCTGCCAGAGGACAGCTATCAGGAGCTTGTCAAGTGCTGTCTGTATGAGGATGAAATGCAAAAGGTACTTAACGTGGCTTCAAACAGTGAAGACCCTTTTTGTTAACCTTCCCATGTATGCCTTTGTACTCATCACTTTTTTGTTTTTAATTTAGCTGCCAGCTGGAAGTACAGATGAGCATTTTGTCAGTCAGGTGGTGACTGCAGTGTTAAGCACAGCTCTTCAGCATTGCTTTGTGTGCGCATGGTTCCTCTGAGTTGTCCTGAGATCTGCTTGCTCCTCAGAGGTGGTGTGTAATCTAGCTAAGAAGCTGTCCTAATTACAAGAGGCAGCCTCTCCCTGTGGATTTCTACAGCTGAATGTCAGAGGGGCAAGATTCCTACCTGTAACTGAAAGTCTCAGATCATTCTCTAGGTCTGTGCAAGCTTGCTCTTCAACATGCTACCTTATACCAGCATAATAGATGACTATATGGGCAAGAAATGTTTTTACTGATGGTATTGGAAGATGTGTCCTCAGCTTTGGTCAAGTTTGTAACACTGAAACTGACAAAGAGACACTAGAACACTGAAAAGGGTAGTATTTAGCTATATTCCTAGATTTGTGCAATCCTGTTGAAAAACCTTTTACTTTGTCTGTGTGTGAAAATGGGGGCTGGCTTTTATGTCAGAAGCTGGTGGCTCACACAGAAGAGTCCAGGCTTAACTCATCCTTGGCAAGTAGTAACTTTTCTAGATGCATGAGCAGAATGAAACTAGAGTGTGAAGTGAGCATGCTTCATACAGAAGGCACTGAGACACCTGAAGCCAAGGTAGCACAGAGTTTACAGATACAACAGTTACCTGAAACACATTTGTAAGTTGTAGGACAAAGTAATGCTGTGTAATCGTAACTGAGTTGCAACTCAGGATAAAGACCCGAATATCGGCCTTTCTGGGCTGTGGCAAGAAAAGTTGAAAGGGAAATCCTGTCCCAGAGACCACTGTTTTTGTTACTGTCTGCTGGACAAAGTCCATCTTGATTAGCAAAGGCGTCTGTGCCATGACACAACTCAAGTGGCTGGGTAGAGCGTGCTGCAGGGAAGGCTGAGCTTTTGGGATCCTCTTCTAATTGATTTAATCAACTTAGGACTTTGGAGACTTGCATCTGAGCCGATTCAGGATCAGTGAGCCAGAGGAGGTCAAGAATTCATGAGAAAGCAGAGAGGTGCCTGAAGCCTCAGTTCTTACGGTGACACGTGCAGCAGGGATCTCAGTTATGCATGAAGATTGTCACAGCCAGAACAACCTAAATTAAATTTCTGCCTTGTAGAGACAGTTCAAATAGGAGATACTAAGCTTATTAAGTGAAGAAGATCTAAGTGACGCTATCTACTTCTGATCTAATTGTCCTCCGAGAGATAGTGTTTTAATAAGCTTGTAACAGCTTCTGCCTTTCAGCAAATTAAATAAGTGGGTCATTTCTTCCTTCCGCTAGCTTGAGGGCGAGGGAAAGCTGTCACTGTGAGAGCTAATGCAGCTTTTACTCAAGATCAGAGCGAGGGATCTGTTGAGATTTTTTTTTAGCCTCAGTGCTTATAAGGCAGCCACACAAGGAGCTGTGAAGACATTTTTTACTGTAAGAGTCATGCTCTGCTATGTATGAAAAAATGCACCTTCCTGTGAAAAATATTTAGTGTGCTGATATTTATAGCAGGCAGAAAGCATTTTGGTGCTGCAGACCTGCCTCTTGCTGAATAAAAGAAAATGAGCAGTATTTCACTTTGGTTTTCCAAAAGACTGTCTTCAAAGTGTATCTTGTAGCAAGTAGTGGTATAAAAGGGTAGAGCTGTCTGGGAAGTTACCAGTTAATCTCTGCATCTTTTCTACCTTCTATAAAAATAACAGCAGAAGGGGTTTGTCCTTCCAATGCAGCAGGAATGTGTGATGTCCCCTGGTACTACGAAGAGTTGCCTTATAACGGGGAGAGCGTCCCAAGCCTTTTAACAGTGATTGCACCCTCCTGTCACCTTCAAAATTGCCCTTTAAGGACATGAAGCAGTGAACATCTATTGTCACATGTCCAGGGTGAAATAAGAACCTCAGCTTTTTCCACTTCAGAGGAACTCTGCAGTGATGGCAATATAATACAAATCATGCTCATTCCTTACAGTTTGGCTTCTTTTGTAGGCAAGTTAGCATTGGAAGCAAGGGTCTGTGTAAAATGGCCTAAGGATCGCCTGTATGCCAGCTATCATCACCCTGTGAGAGTGATGCTGGGAGTTTAGTAGCTGTAGTAGTTTAGCTCCCGGTAAACAAAGCTTACCATAATCAGTGCTATGGCTTTGTGCCCTGGCAGTGATGCAACAGTACCCCATTGAGGGACATCCTTGGCTGTCCTTAGAAAAAACAGAGCTGCTTACGCAAAAGAACAGTGGGAATTAAGAGCTTTCTGCTGGTGACGTTTTGGGGTTTGGTTTTGTTTGATTCGTTTAGTGGTTTTGAGTTTTTTTTTCAAATACAGATCAGAGCACAGCATTATCCTTGCTGTCTCCACAACTTTTTCTACCACCAGTGGTTTCTTCTAGAAATTGCCAAAAGGATGTGAATGGAAACTCCAGCTTCTGGTGTGACTTTTTTTTTCTGTGGTAGATGAGCAAGGATTTGACTTAGTTTGGTGTTGCTTTTAGAAGTGTTTGGCTACAGATAAGTAGATACCTTCATTAATGGACAACTATATCATTTCTCCTTCTTGCAATGACTATTTGAGGGAAGATGAGAATAACCCTAAAGGAGAGGCCCTGCAGCTCCCCTCCTCAGAGTGCAATTGAGGGCAGCTAGCACCAGGAAAAGACTACTGTCTCAGCCTAGCCAGCATGAAATGCTTATGGCAGGGATGTTCAAAGGTTTGCCTTCCTGTGGGGCATTAGAAACGGCTCATCTGTGACCCAGAATCTCTCCAAAAGGAGCTGTGCCTTCTGGCTTCCAGGGCCACAGGTTGATCTGTATGAAATTTCAGCTGAAGGAGGCCCTGGTTGGCAGTAGTCAATGTGTCAGTTCTGCTTTGTGACAGTATGCACCAATGCAGGCAGGCTCCTTGGTTGTAAAATCCTGTTCAGGGACTATTTGCACGCTGCTTTGGAGTGCTGGCCTGGTTTGTAGCACCACACAACTGTTGGCAATGGTAATATTTATAGCAATATAGACCCTAAGCTTCTTCAGGAGAGAAGCTTAACATTGCTAAAACTCCCTTTGCTGTGCCAACTTCCTGGCTGTGGAATTTGGGCATTTCAAGTCTGAGAGAGCACTTGCCATTAACAAAAAACAGCTGTGCCAACTTGCAAGGTGAGGACTGTGGGGTCAGGGGAAAGAGGCTTGGAAGGGGCAGTGTCACCACTAACTTGGAGCACAGTCACCAGTTGAGACAGATCACCTACTTATGACAGGGAAATGAAAAAGATGGCAGCGCAGACAATACTTTTTTTTTTTTCTTCAAAAAACTTTTATTACTAAACACCTGGGACACTGCAGAGTTACCATGGGCCTTATTTTACATGGAAGTACTGCTTCAATTGCTTTACCTTATCTCTCCCAACCATCTGTCAGCCCAAATCCAGCTCTTGTCTCTCTCTTCCCCCCTACCTAATTTTGGGTATAGCGGCATGTTTACAATCCATATATGCAATACCTATGTCATATCGATGAGCACCACTCCATGCACAAGAGTTACTATACTAACACGGCTCCGTTGCAGCCTAGGTGCTTCGCCAGAGATCCCCTGGGCCACGGAAAGAGGCTCCTGAGCACTGCTGCTGTATGATTTTCAAGTCAGATGCAGGATCACCACTTCTCTCAATAAATAAATTCTGTCTTCTAAGACGTTCCAGTGTAGCTTTAGATTCTGAAGATAAATAAAAGTCTTTCAACATGATGATTGGCCCTTCACTGAAACAGCAAGACTGACAGGACTACAAATCTAAGTCATTTAGAAAAAGTAATACTTCAGGCAGAGGAGGAAGTAGTCCTTGGTGAGGTGTGACGTCTGGAGGGAAGCACAGAAGAGACAAAGGCAAGCATCACCGTGTGTACAAACCTACAGACTGTGTGTAAGGACACATGCACATTCATCTGGAAAAGTGAGGATTTTACTGTAGGACAAAGAGTAGTTAGCCTCTGGTTCCTCCCGTGCTCTTACTGGAGGGGCCCTTCCTCACAATGTGCCATTATCCGTTCCCTTTTAATGAAACAGTCATGTAAAAGAGAGAAGAAAACACTAGTGTGTGCTTGGTTGTGATCACATATAAACTGTGTTAAACCTCCTTCGTATTGCAACAGAAAAGGACTTAACAGAATCTCAATGAGTTGTCAAGCCTCGTTCCCTTGGTACTTGCACAAGCCTCAAATGAAATAAATAAAAGGAGCATGCTGTCAGGACAAGTTGTTTTACAAACGCAAGTGTTTTGATTTAAATACTAAGGCCTCTGCATTCATTACAGGATTAAATCCTTAAAGACAGGGGTTACTGAAAGGATAAAGCTCATTTGCCTTCTGGTTTCCAAACCCTGACATGGCAAGAACACAGACTCCTTTCTTCCTCCCTTGGAAGCTCTAAGTTAACAAGTGCCAAACGACCAGCATAACTCCAAGCAAGTGCCTGAAATAATGTTTAGTCAACAGTATTTCCTCTCCTTCCATAGCTTCCAGCTTCAAAAATTTTCTCTAAAATAGCGGTGGGTTAAGATACTGCACTACCAAGTGGCATCCCAACATGTTTACAGCAGTCTGTCTGGGTCTTGATTGAAACTAAAGTCACAGACCAGAGACAGGTGATCAGAAGGGTAGTTGAATGATGGGAGCCTGTTGGGCCCAATCTGCTCTTCAGTCAGTAAGCCCAGGGCTGAGTTCACATTCAAGGCGTGCTGGGAATACCAGATATAATCCAGCGTGTGCCGGCACTCTCCTGAGGGCCGAATCTTCCAGGTGGTGTACGGAGGCTCCGACTGCCCATCAGGGCTCAGCAGCTTGTAAGCGCTGTTTAAGTTGAGGCTGGAGTTGGAAAATTCTCTGTAGACCTCCTCAGTTGGCTCCGCGTTGAAGTCTCCGCAGATGATCAGAGGGATCTTTGCCCCTTGGGTAATATTCTTCAGGTTCTGGAGAAGGTCGCAGCCTTGAGCGGAGCGAAACCTCTCCCAGCCAGTGCGGGCTTTCAGGTGAGTGACTGCAATGCAGAACAGCCTGCCGGTTTCGTTGCACTTGAGCGTCTGAGCTATGGCCACTTGGTTGGTCTTGAGCTTCATGGCAGTCAGGCGGATGTTGGTGCTGTTGACGAGCTCAAAGCGATCTTTGAGGAAAAACATGGCGCAGCCGTCGGGCCCGTTGTTCTGCTCCACGTCTAGGCACGGGGACCACGGCTTCGGGAAGAAAGTGCACTGGTAGCCCAGTCGGCTGAGGAGGGGCTCGAAGGTGTCAAAGTAGTGGTCGACTTCTTGCAGGCACAAGATGTCGGGTTTGTAGGCGAGGATCTCCTCCAGGATGAGGCACTTCCTCTCTTCCCATTTGAGAGCTTCCATGGGGCACTGAACAAAGTTGTCTTTGCCTTCTCCAAGAGCTGAAATTAGCAGGGAAGGAGAGAGAAAAAGAAGTTATCACTAGCTAAAAGCAGTGGTCTTCCTCTAGGCTCTGCAGAGGCCAGAGGCAAAACTGCCCTCAGGAGCCAGCTGCCACAGCTGCCAGGGGCTGCTTGGAGTTGGTCACAGTGCAACAGGCTCTGATGGGATGTGAGGCTTCTGCAACACTTGGCTTTCTTTGTAAAAATGCGTGTCCTTCAGTTTTACACGCAGGTGATGGGTTGTTTAGGAGTAGCTGCTGACTTTAAGGGTGTGAGGCTTGCCAAGAACTCCTCAAAACACTGAAGCCTCTCAAAATTAAGTTCCTTTTATGGATAGACTCCTTCCCCCTCCTCCCAAAACTCACTAGCCTGAGCAAAAATACAGGGACTTGATTGCAGAATGTTAAGGTGATCCCTACAAGGGGGATTTCTCACCCTAACAGATCTTCTAGATAAAGCTGTTAGATAATCTACAGCTTTGATTTCAGAGGTCTAAGAAAAAAATGAGTTAAAATTGTTTTGAAGAATCAAGAATTCCTGTAACAAATCAGAATCCCTAAATTATTCGCTGGCAAATTAACTGCAAAATTGTAGAGAAGCTTTACAAATAATAAAACTTAGGGAACAATGAGTCTTGTCTGAGAGTTAACAGCTATCTAAAAGTGATGAGTCACAGCTTTTGGAATATACTGTGTTGAGACAGGCACTCAGAGCTACCTTTGGTGTTAAAGAGTTGAGAGATCTTTCTCCCTTTCCTGTAGAACGGAAGGCAAGCCGCTATTGCAAGCGCTGAAAATCTGTCCCCCCAGCCCTCGCTCAGACGCGCCTCAGGTAATTCACCCCTCTCCCTCTGCCAGGCAGTCCCAGGCATGCCTACTGATGTAGACACGTCTGCATTTAAAGGTTTTCATTGCTGCATTCGATCTCGAAGTCACACCTTGAGCTTAGAAGCGGCACCTACCTTGGGCAAGGATGTTCCACTGCATGACCCGAATGGGGCGGTGGTCACTGGCAACGTTTTTCTTCAGGTCCACAAAGTCTCTCTGAAAGCGGGGTGGCCGCTTCCGCAGAACAACCTGACATTCCTCCAACAGATCCTTGGGGTCTATAGGATCCAGGTGTGCCGAGTGTGGCTGCTCCAGGCAGTCCTGGTGCTGGGGCACAGCACTGCTGCTCAGCGTCTTGGCGAGTGCGCTGTAGAGACGGCTGGTGCTGTTTCCCATGGAACACACTGGAAAGGGGAAAAAATGGTGTTACAGACATCCACTGTGACCCTTGTCACCACCTGGGTGCCTTACAGATAACCTTGTTACAGTGACTGCAAGTTGCGGCTTGTGCAGGAGGCTGTTCCTCAGCCTGAGATGAAATAAGGATGCAGAGGTAGGATCACTTTTGCCCACAAGTCTGACTGCATTTTGCTTATTAGCAGGGGCTGTTAACCCCTGCAGCACCTAAATGGGTGCAGGTGTCTTCCAAGTGAAGAAAGGACTCTTTCAGACAGAATAGCAGGGCTAAAATTAACTTCTGCACATGTTGTAGCAAACAAAATCAAGTGTACTTTCTCCCTCTTCAGAGAGAAGGCCCGGCAGGTAGGCAAATAGTGCCTGCTCCTTATTTGTCTAACAGAGACAGCACACTGCACGGCCCAGTACCATCTGTCTGGGATGCCTTCTGCCTGCAGAGCATTCCCTTGGGTTAATATTTAATACAAATCTCTGGCCACAGTGTCATTTGTCCCAAATCAGCAACGTTTTCATGAGTGTAGAGCGGCCAGATGCTGCTGTTGGCTTAAGCCTCAGGATGTGGAGTGGAAAAAGGGGTTACCTGTACCTTTGAGTTACTTCAAAATGGACAAGGCTTGTCATCTCACAGCAGATTTGGAGTGCTACCCAAAGCACTTGCATGTTTGGCCTTTGCTAGCCTGAACTACAGCATTGCCAATGGTTAAGAGCTGGTGACAGAGCTGACAGGAGAAGGCAGGAAGATGGAAGCCGTAACAGTTCAATGGACATACTTGGGGTTAAACAGAAGTGCCCCACAGCAGAGGCTCATCTTCAGGAAAATGGGCACTGTTTAATTAAAAAGTAAAAAAAAATTTCTTTAATATATGTTTTGGGCGTGTAAGCCAGTGGAATAGTGCCTCTGAACCATTCTAAGGAAGTGGTAAACTGGGAACTTTGATTGTTTGTCTCTTCCCACCTTCACCCTTTTAGTTAAAGTACCAGAAGTTCCTCAGACTGTGAGCTTGGATTCACAAGCATTGTCTTTCAAGAGGAACTGCCTCTGAAGTGTCTTAGTTTCTGCAGTCTTTCTCAGCTTACAGTTCTTCTCAAGAAGCCAGGTACTGCTGAAGTAGAAGAAACGCCATTTAACAGCGGAGGGAGCAGGCCCAACCATGAAATCCCTAAGCAGGACCCTGACACAGTTGTGAGGGGATGGGGAGCAGGAATGAGACCACGCTCTGTACTGGTTACTGGAGAGTCCAGCTTACACACTACAGAGCTGCCAGGCAGCCATGCAGAAACCCAAAGAAATTGACAGAACTTTTAATGAGAGCTCCACAGGAAACTCCTCGCCTGTTTTTGAGGTAGGTACAACCCGTGGTTAAGTGTTGCAACTGGGGAGAAGTACACAGTGCTTTCTACTGCATCAGCGGTGGCGTCAGCAGCCAAGTACAGCTATGAGCCCTACGTCCCACACTAGCCACAGGGTCAGGGGGAAGCCCATGTCAAGGCAGTTACTTCTGCACAGCCCCGCATCCTTCAGGGCTTGTTCTCCCAAGGAATAATGGGGAGTTGTTCTGCTTCAAGAAGCCATTAGCAAGCAAGAGCCTAGGCTGCTCATTGCTTGGCCTGAATCAGAGGGAGCACATTGAAAAGAACAAGCTAGGTGCAATGCATATGGAGTTGAAAAGCTCTGAGTAGCTTGCATCTGTTACAGTAGGATGATGTCTTAAGTTCAACTGACAAGCTGCAAACAAAGCCAGAGTACTGCCTAAATCTCCTCAGTCCTGGGGTTTGCAGCTCTTTATGGGGAGTCAGGCATAGCCTAACCTGCATGGGCCAGTTGCACTACAGATCTGACAGTCTCAGGAAGGAAAAAGGGCCGCTGTCTTCTTTTGAGAGCCTAGGGAAGGGTGGATGAAAGAGTGCCTGGGCTGTACAGCAAACGCTTTCAGGCCCGTTGTGCAGGTGGCTTGGGAACCCTTGGCTGAAGGGGGATGGGAAGCTGACAGCTTAAGATGACTGAACAAATTGTTCTGCAGAACAGAGGCCAGACTGACCACTTGAACATTGAAACTCCAAATACAAGATCCATTTGTTTACTTCACAATGTGCAACACATCCACAGCAGTGAGGCAAGTACAAGGTCACTGTTCTGAGGTCCTTACTGTCCAAGTTAAATGACCTGTGACTTGCTGGGATAGCGTCTGCTGCCAGCAGTGCAACACCATGGTGCTGGCTCATGCAGAGGGACAGACTCCTAAGCTTGTACTTCAGCAGTGGGTAGCGAACATGGAAGCAATTCTCTTGGTGTGGTGTTGCAATAGCGAACACGAAGTCGGCACTTGCTATTCTAGGTGCTTAAAATAACTAGTAAAAGCCTTCCTCTCAGCAAGGGCGGTGCCTCAGCACACTGAGGGCATGGGGATAATTTAAACCATTCATTAAACTTCAGAAGAATGGGGTGTAAAGTTCAAGGTTTGTGTCATCCAGCAGCAGCACAGAAGACACGAACTTCAAGGATCTGGGGCAATGAGCAGTCACAGACCTTAAGGACTTTGCTTCAAAGGTGAAGGCTGCAGCACGCAGGCAAGCCAAGGGGACTGCAAAGGGGTGTCAGAGCCAGGGCCCTTACCTTCTAGGTAAGGCGAACAGCATTCTGGTTTCCCTTCCTACCTCCATGCATTGCTTTTGGCCAAGAGGCCCTGTCTTGTTCACTGCAGGGATTTCACTGCCAGGCCACGGGCTCAACCACACCTGTGGCCTGGTCTCCACTTGCATCAGCCTCCACAAATGAGGAGGCCAGCAGCTTATGGAGATGCTCTCCCTGCAGTCCCAGCTCCAGGAGAAACTTGGCAGACACCACCCCCATGTGATACATCCCACACTACATGTAAGGGCCTTGTTCAGGCTACTAATGGGATTCCAGCCCTGGGCCACCCACATTCAAAGCAGCAGTTGCTATTGCTTGGAGTTTCTGAGTCCTGGTTTCAGTACTCAGACCAGTCTTATGCACAGGGGAGTCAGGACTCGCATGCGGGGATTCAGAGAGCTTGTCACGGCAAGGGAGATGCTGCCTAGTCAACAGGCAACACCAGAAAGAGGAGAGAACTGCCTGAGTAATAAACAGAGTCATTGCTTGGCACACGCTCTGGAAACCTTTTTTTTTTTTTTGATGAGTGCTCCAATGAAGAGCTTGATCTGGAAACCTCACAGGCACACAGGCTTCTCTTCCCGGTAGCTCCGTGAAGCTTCAATCTCGCCCTTTGGCATCCTGGCCTGGCTTCACCAGGAACAGTGGAAGCACCCTGCCCCAGCCTGGCTTGCTAATCCCTCCTAACCCCAGCTGAGGAAAGTAGGGAAAAGTGCATGCCAGGTCAACAGCAGCACCTCTGATATTACACAGGGTGTTGGACACAACAGCTGTCCCACCAGCAGCAGCCTGGAGCAAAGGTGACCTCTGCACCAGTTTTCACCAGAGGCCTCTCCTCCAGGTGTGCATGTTCAGCCACAGCACAAGCTAGTC
>WBNH01009934.1:0-118079 GCA_013401255.1 Urocolius indicus | reverse complement strand
GCGGCAGGCGGGAGGCCGAAGCAGCGGCGGGCGCGCAGCAGAGGGCGGGCAGCGCCGAGCACAGGCAGCGCGCGGGGCTCTGGTACATGCTCCCGGCGGGGCGCGGCGGCGCGAGCGGAGCGGAGCGGGACCCGGCAGCGCGAGACGAGCTGCGGCTCCCGCGCCTGCCCCGCGCCGGCGCTTATAGAGGCGGCGGCGCCCCGCGCGACCGGTACATCCGGCACATACCACCCGCACCGGGGGACGGGGGGGGGAAACCACGTGCACGCGCCGCGGGCGCCGCCGCCCGCTCCGAGCCCTGTCGCGGGGGCCGGCGGGGCGGCGTCTCCCCGGCGGCAGCGCGTCTCTCGCTGCCGCGGGCGGGTTGCGCTACGCCGGGAGGGCCGCGGCAGCGCATCTCGCCTCTCCCCCCGCCTCCGCCGTGGGATGGTTTCGCCCGGCGCAGGTTTTCCGCTGGGGGCGTGAGCACGGCGCGTCCCGTTCCCACGAGCGGCGCGGCGCGGCGCGGGGCTGGCGGCCCCGGCACCCCTTTGTGCCGGCGGGGCCGGCGCCGGCTCGCCCGTGGCGCGGATCCCAGGGCTCCTGCGCGCTGCCGTGTGCAGCGGCCCCGCGGGGTCCCTGCGCCGGCCCGAGCGCGGCCGCGCTGCCTGCCGCAGCCCCATGCGCTGCGCCGAGCTCACCCCCGCAACGGGGCTTCGGAGACGTTGCCCGTGGGAGATGCTGCTGCGGGAGCTGGGCCCGGCGGGCGGCGTGGCGTTAGACTCGGGTCTGCTTCGCCCCTGCCGCCGCTGCTCACCCCCAGCCTTCCCCTTCCCTGGGACCTCCGCTCCCTGCCTCTCCTGTGTCGGTGCTCCTCCGGGCGGGATGGGTTTTTTTCCTCAGCTGGCCGACTGCTCCGCTCGGGGGTTAGAGCCAGCCTGGGGACACGAGAGGCAAGAGAGAAGGATCCTTTCCATTTGGGAGACGTGGGCCAGGCTGCACTGCTGAACACAAGTTTTGGAGAGGATCTTGACTTTGCTCCTTTTCTTTGTGCCATCAGGGCAAATGTCTTTATGGGTGCTGTGTCACCTCTTTCTAAACTGCCAGCGAAGGAGGTTTCACAAGCCCTCAGAGCTCCTAGAGAGCTGTGGCTGCTGCTGTTGGGCAGGAGTGCAAGCATGCCTTGGGGTAGACAGGAAAGAGAGTTTGTGTGTCTCTGGGGACTAAACTGGCTTCTGAGGCTGGAATCCATGCCAGGTGACATGAGAACGATGTGGGCTTCCAGTGGGTTGGTGCTCTGGTCTGATGTGATAAGAGTTCTGACTTTCTAAGACCGTGTAGGTGCTTAACCTTCTGAAGTGTAACAGCCTACCCTTTTTTACCGAGTGCAGGAAGGGGATTGCAGCTTGCCTTGGCTCTGAGAGACATGTAGAGCAGCTGATGGCTGCCCTTATTCTAATCGTCTCCTGGAAGATGTTTGTCATGGGCTTATTGGTCTTTCATTTTTGTCTCCTACAAAAATGAAACCACCTTCAGATCACATCAGTCTCTTTTTTCTTACTGCTCTCTCCTTGAACCTGTCGCAACCCAGCAGTGAGATGCTCCACTTTCCTACTGCATCCTGCTCTTAGCACGCTCAGCTCTCAGCCCACCACAAATTTGTCCCTGTCTCTTCTGCAGCCATGTCGTGCCATGTTACTCTCCATTCCAGTCACAGATCTTTGTATTTGCCATGTGCTTACCTATGGTATCATTTTGAGCTGGCTCATCATCTCTCCCTAATGCAAGGGTCCCCGCAGCCACTCTTTCTTCTGATTTTAAGACAGGTGCATTGTTTGTCACCTGGGACCACTCTTTTTGCCTGGGTTTTGGAACGTACTTGCTAGGGAGCACAGGGAACAGAGGAAAGGCACCAGGAGCAGGCAGCTCTCCCGAGGGTGATGGTCTTGCTGGGAGGCAGAGCCGCAGAAACTGCAGGAGGTTTAAACATTCCCCAGTTTGTGCGGCAGTTCTAGCAGGGGGCACAGGCAGGGAACGATCCCACAGCCCACACAGGGAGCTGCAAGTTGGAGAAGTGCTCCTGCTTCAAGCTAGGAAGATGGTAGGCACTCACCTGAGGGCTGCAGCCAAGGCTCAGATGGAGAATACCCTGGTGAAGATTGATGCATCCACCCAGAGCCAGTCAGCAAGGATGCTTCAGTGCAGGTGGATTGCAGGGGATGCTTAGGATGTTGAGGCACATCTGCTACTGAGGTAATTATGTGTCATATCTGCCCTTAAGCTCAAGAGCTGCAGCGTCAGGTGAAAGAGCTGCAGGACACCATTGTAGCATTAGAGGAGTATTAGACTGTGTAGTATTAGAGGAGCAGAGGTAGATATTGACAGATGTTTCCACAGCCAGGTGCAAGCCTCCAGTGAAACTGATATGTCTTGGGCCCCTGTAACAAGAAACCTCAGGGCTCCCCTTCATAACTCTCATTCCAGAATGCCAGTTACAAATAAGTATGAGGCATTGACGATGGCAGGGGACATAAATGAGCAAGGCCCAGAAGGGGAAAACTTGGCAAACAATTCACCACTGGCTGCTCCACCAGCAACAGGCAGTGGGCACTGTAAAAAGAAGTGATGGATGCTTGTCGTGGGTGACTCATTGCTAAGAAGCACTGAGAGACCTGTCTGTCGATCTGATAAGGAGTCAGGAGAGGTGTGCTACCCGCCAGGAACCAAGGTCTGTGATGTGGCTTAGAGAGTGCCACGACTCGTCGGGGGTGTGGGCTACTATCCCGTACTCCTCTTCCACATGGGGATGAGTGATGTAATGAGGCATGATATTTGCAGAATCAAGAAGGATTTTAAAACCCTGGGGGCACAAGTGAAAGGTAGGGGGAAACAGGTTATTTGCTCTTCCACCCTGTCCACCACAGGTAAACGAGAAGTCACCAGTGCAAAAATTGTACAAATTCACTCCTGCCTAAGAGGTTGGTGCTGGCAGGAAGGTTTTGTAATTTGATAGCACAGGATGGAATTCACCTTTCTCACAAGGGCACTGGAAAATTTAGGAATAGGCTGGCCAACCTCATTATGAAGGCTTTACACTGAAGGACTTTGGGGGTTGGGGGAGAAATGACAAAGAATAAGCCATCCTGTCTAGCAGGGAAACAGGGCAGGGCAGGGAATGCAATTATGAGTGCTCTTCAGCCACACACCATGATGAGATGTGGAAGGCTGACCACCGTGAGGAAGTATCAGGGAGGATCCTCTTGCATCCATCCAGAGAATGGATATACCTCTACACCAATGCACGCAGCCTGGGGAATAAGCAGGAGGAACTGGAGATGTGGGTGCAGATGCAGGGCTATAACCTCGTTGGAGTCACAGAGACATGGTGGGACAGCTGCCTTGACTGGAGCACAGCCATGGAGGGCTATGGATTGTTTAGGAAGGACAGGCTGACAAGGTGAGGAGGTGGAGTTGCTCTCTATGTGAAGGACCAATTAATGTGTAGCAAACTGTGCCCGAGTGGGGATGAGGGGTGGGTTGAGTCCGTATGGGTGACAATTACGGGGCAGGGTAACACAAGTGATGCTGTTGTAGGAGTTTGCTACAGGCCACCTGATCAGGAGGAGGAAGAGGATGAGGCTTTCTACAGCTCAGAGCTGCCTCACAATCACAATCCCTGGTCCTCATGGGGGACCTCAACCACCCTGATATTTGCTGGCAAAGCCACACAGCCAAGCACACACAGTCCAGGAGGTTCCTACAGAATGTTGATGATAACTTCCTGTCACAGGTGATTGAGGAACCAACAAGGAGGAGTGTGCTGCTGGGCGTGTTAATAAATAAGGAGAGTATGGTTGGGGATGTGAAGGTTGAAGACAACCTCAGCTGTAGTGACCATGAGATGATAGAATTCAAGATCCTATGTGGAAGAGGCAGGACACAAAGCTGGACCGTGACCCTGGATTTCAGGCGAGCTGACTTTGGCCTCTTCAAAGATCTACTTGGAGGGATCTCATGGGATAAGATCCTAGATCGTAGAAGTGCCCAAGGAAGCCGGTTGATCTTCAAGGGTCACTTTCTCCGAGCCCAGGATCAGTGTGTCTCCACATGTCGGAAAGCAGGAAAAGGAGGTAGGAGGCCTCCATGGATGAACAAAGAGCTGCTGAGACAACTCAGGCAGAAAGTAGCCATCTATGAGAGGTGGAACCAGGGGCTGACTTCTTGGGAAGAGTATAGGAATTTTGCTGGAGCTTGCAGGGGTGCAACCAGCAAGGCCAAAGCCCTTTTAGAATGAAACCTGGCCAGGGAAATTAAGGACACTAATAAGACATCTTTCAAGTACATCAGCAGCAGAAGGATGACGAGCGGGAATGTGGGCCCACTGCTAAACACAGAGGGTGCCCTGATGACAGAGGATGCAGAGAAGGCTGAAATACTGAATGCTTCTTTGCTTCAGTCTTTATGGCCAAGGCCGGCCCTGGGGAAGCCCAGTCCAGCAAGGATAGTAGGATGGCCTGGACAGCACAGGACTTGCCCTGGTTGGAAGAGGTTAAAGACTTGTTGGCTAAGCTTAAGTCAATGGGTCCTGATGGGATGCATCTGAGGGAGCTGGCTGATGTGTTTGCTAAGCCTCTCTCCATAATTTTTGAACAATCCTGGAGGACAGACGAGGTGCCTGAGGACTGGAGAAAGGCCAATGTCACTCCAGTCTTCAAAAAGGGCAGAAAGGATGACCCAGGAAACTACCAGCTGGTCAGCCTCACCTCCATTCCTGGAACAACTCATCCTCAATGTTGTCACTAAACAAATAAAGGAAAATGCGGTTATTGGGGGAGTTGACATGGATTCACCAAGGGGAAATCCTGTTTGACCAACCTGATAGCCTTCTACAAGGGCATAACTGGCTGGATAGATGAGCGGAGAGGAGCGGATGTCATCTACCTTGACTTCAGCAAGGCTTTTGACACTGTCTCACATTATACCCTCATCAGAAAGCTCAGGCAGTGTGGCTTGGATGAGTGGACAGTGAGGTGGATCAAGAACTGGCTGAATGACAGAACCCAGAGGGTGGTGACCAATGGCACAGAATCGAGTTGGAGACCTGTGGCCACTGGAGTTCCAGAGATCAGTTCTGGGGCCAGTCATGTTCAACATCTTCATCAACGACCTGGATGAGGGGACAGAGTGTATCCTCAGCAAGTTCCCTGATGACAGCAGACTGGGAGGACTGGCTGATTCCCCAGAAGGCTGTGCTGCCATTCCGTGGGATCTCGACCGGCTTGAGAGTTGGGCAGAGAGGAACCTCATGAGGTTCAACAAGGGCAAGTGCAGAGTCCTGCACCTGGGGGGGAACAACCCCATGCACCAATACAGGCTGGGGATTGACCTGCTGGAGAGCAGCTGTGCAGAGCTGCATGGGAGTCCTGGTTGATAACCATGAGCCAGCAATGTGCCCTCATGGCCAAGAAGACCAGTGGCATCCTGGGGTGCATCAAGAAGGGTGTGGCCAGCAGGTCGAGGAAGGTTCTTCTCTCCCTCTACCTTGTCTTGATGAGGCCTCATCTCGAGTCCTCTGTCTAGTTCTGGGCTCCTCAGCTCAAGAGGGACAGAGAACTTCTGGACAGAGTCCAGTGCAGGGCCACCAAGATGATCAGAGGACTGGAGCATCTTCGTTATGAGGAAAGGCTGCGGGAACTGGGGCTGTTTAGTCTAGAAGAGACTGAGGGGAGATCTTATTAATATTTATAAGTATATAAATGGTGGATGTCAAGAGGTTGGGGGCATCACTTTTTTCTGTTATATCTAGTGACAGGACAAGGAGTAATGGAAAGAAGCTGGAACACAAAAAGATACATTTAAATATAAGAAAAAATCTTCTTCACTGTGAGGGTGATGGAACCCTGACACAGGTTGCCCAGGGAGGTTGTGGAGTCTCCTTCCTGGGAGGTCTTCAAAACCCACCTGGACATGTTCCTGTGTGATCTAGGTGGTCCTGCTTTGGCAGGAGGGGGGTGTGGACTGGATGATCTCTAAAGGTCCCTTCTAAACCCTGTCATTCTGAAGATAACTAAGGACAAGAAAGATAATTAAACAATATTTTAAGGTAGCTAGGTAGTACACCTCTAACTTCAGTTTTGTTTTCTGTAAATGAGGCAGTCAGGCTGCCTTCCCTTGACAGATGTGCCAGTGCTGGGCGAGTAGGGCAGAAGCAGCTGGAGAGCCATGGAGGGAATGGGCAGGAGCTTGGCTTTCTGCTTTCAGGCACACTGACGCTCTGATTCATGTCCTGTCTGTGTTAAGTCTGTGTGGTAGAGACAGAGGCTTGAGTACCATGCAGAACTGTGAGCCTGGGTTCCTTGCTAACTGGACTTTTTGACTGACTGAGCTCTTTTCCTGCTCTCAAGTCTCCCTTTATCAGGAGAGCAAACTCCTGACTAAGTTCATTTCCATGTTTGTTGGGTGTGATGATCTGTAAGCAGCTGTTTTTCCCCTTTTTTAAAAGACCAAACACTTCTGGAAGGAAAGAGTGGTTGGTGATCCAAGTAATCCATGAGCCAGCATTATGGCCCTGCCATTTCTAGTGGGATTTGTCAAAGAAAATCCAAAACAGCAGTGGCCTTAAGGATGGGTAACCCAGGTTTTGTTGCATTATCTGCCACACCACCACTGACAGATTACAGTCATGGTGACAGGGAAGCTGCTGGCAGACTTTGTGGTCCTGCTCAGGAGACAAGGCAGCTGAGCTCTGTGTCTTCAGCTCCTGTCAGGTGGTTGCTGACATTCAAATACCTCTTAGCCCAATGGCTCTTTGTTCCGTTTTCCCTTCCTCACAGGAAAACCCTTTTCCCCCTCAGCAGCTGCTGCTGCTCACCACCCCCTGTTCCAGCAGGTTTTATGGAGCTGCTCACTGCCCAGAATGCTCAGTGCTTGTTAAGTGACTAATGACTGGGACATAGGACATGTCTATTATTCACTTTATTACTCTGCTGACTCAAGTAGCTGGATATAAGCCAAACCACCTCCTCATGTGATCTGCCAAGAGGAGGAGGAAAGGGGATGTTTCCTGCTCCCTGCCATACTGAATGTGCTTGTCTCTGCTGTTTTGGGTGTTGGCTTTCCTAAGCTGTGTGTGACTGAGCCAGCGTGACAATAATGAAGCTGTTTTTGAAAGAAACAAAAGTTACTGGTGTTGCATGAAGCTGGTTTGTCTCCACGACCTGGGAAGAAATGTGATTTATCTCCAAAATATGAATCAGTGTTTGCTTGGCGTCTCTTGGGGTGATTCAGAAGTCATAATAGCCTGACATGGAAAAGACACAAAAGGTGCAGTTAACTTTAAGTATATGCAACTCAGAGAAAAGAGAGAAGTTTCTTTGGGAAGTGATCTCAGCTACCCCCTGCACATCTGGCTCGTGTTTCTGCTAGCTGGGAACAGTGAGCAAGGGGAGAGGAAAGGTCGAGGCCAAAGTCTGCGTGGACTGTAAGAAATGCTCTTTTCTTAACTTTTTGACCTGTTCTTACCTTCAGACATCCTGGTTAGGGGACAGACTGTTAATCCTTTTCCAGTGCTGTGGAAATCCCATGCCCAGCGGAACTATGCTACTTATTAAATAATACATGTATGACTAGTGTTTTTCCAGCACGTAGTAAAGCCAGCAGTTTCCACAAACTCCACCTCCTTAGGATTAATAATAAGCTGAGAATAACGACCTTTCCACCTCCTTGGTCAGGCAGCTCCTCCCAGCTCATCATCCCTACGTCAGGGAAGTGCTTATGCTGTGTTTGGTACTGCTGCCCTAACACTGCCAGCGTTTTCAGGGTGAAAAATTACAATCCAACGGGGAGCTAATATCCTGGGGAGTGGGACAGACAGTAATCACTGAAATGCCACAGTGGATTAGCAGAAAAAAACACCCTGTCAGTTTGCCTCTGTGAAACAGATGGCTGCAAGCATGATAGTTTCTAACTTTATGGTGCACACATATCTCAGCACCTTCCAGTTTCTCCCACGAGCGAAGCCATCATGTGGGGTGGTGGCTTCTGGCTTCCGTGCACCCCTTGGGTGCCCCTTTGCCCTGCCACATCCCCTCCTCACCATCAGCCTGCTGTGGGGCATCCTCCCTCCCCAGGCAGTGGGGCTGGAAGTGCTGGCTTGCTCTCACCTCAGTTTTGGGCACCTGAGAAGAGGCTGGGAGCCAGGACTCGATGGCAGAAGTGGGCTCTTGGTAGGTGTGAGGGAGGCTGCTGCAAAACAGGTTCAGCTGAGGCAGCAGGGCAGAGGGTGGATGTTTAAAACAGGCAGTGTTGCCATAGATTGCTGGGGTGGCTTTCTAAAGCACTCAGCTCTGATTTCTCAAGCATTTCAGTGACTAAACTGTCTCAGAAAGTGGAGCTTTGCCACTTTAACCCCAATATCTGTCTCACTGAGAAATGAGTAGCGGCATGTCTGGTCACCAGAGGTAAAGTGTTCATGCAGCGGAGGAGGAGAGAGGGAATGATAGTGACACTTCTGACACCTTGTTAAATAAACATGCGTGTCACTTCATCTCAGATACAAGTGAGAATACACTGCAGTGCGGATGATTAAATAGAATGCTTCATATTTAGAAGCAGATGTCTGCCTAAGAGGCATCTGCTTGTTCAATCAAAATTGCCAAGACTTCTTCACGCAGCAGCCAGCTTTTGGCTTGACTTCCTCTCTGGATCGACTTTCTGACACTGAGTAATTTTTGGAATAATTACTTATGCCCTGAAGACCTGCTACCTCACTTCTTTGGGCAAAGCTATTTTCATTTTCTTTTATAACACTAGTGATGTCAAAAGGAATTGCTGTGTGAATGGCTCTTCTTAGAGCCACTGCAACCATGTGTGCTGCTATGCTCGCCTGCACCTGAGGAATTTCCATTCAACCCTTAATCTGTCTTCCGAGAGTCAGAAATGGGCACATTGTCCATTTAGGATGTTGATGTGTTTTGGGGTGGCTTCTAAGCAACTATCAGATGGTGACAGAGTTTTCAGAGGATTCTGGAAGGCTGTTGTGGTTTAACCCCAGCCAGCAATAAGCACCGGGCAGCTGCTCTCTCACACTTTCCCCCTCCTGCCAGCAGAGTGGAGAGGAAAATCAGGAAAAAAAGCTCCAACTGATGGGTTGAGATAAGAACAGATTGCTACCTAACATGAAATAAATAATAATAAAACAAATAATTTAAAAAGTTATTATTATAACTGTACTGAAAAAAGAATATAACAAAAGAGAGAGAGAAATAGCACCCAGGGGAAAAAAAGAAGAAAAAACCCAAGTGGTGCCCAATGCAATTGCTCATCACCCACTGCTGGATGTTTCAGCAGCAATCTGCCCTCCACATCAATTCCCCCCAGTTTCTATACTAAGCATGATATTCTATGGTATGGAATGGCCCTTTCGGAAGTTCAGGTCAGCTGTCCTAGCCATTCTCTCTGTCAGCTTCTTGTACGCCCCCAGCCTCCTTGCTGGCAGGGCAGGGTGAGAAGCAGAAAAGGCCTTGATGCTGGACAAGTGTTGCTCAGCAATAATTAAAACACTGTGGTGTTATCAACGCTGTTCTCAGCACAAACCCAAAACACAGCCTTGTACCAGCTATTAGGCAGAAAACTAACTCTATCCCAGACAAAGCCAGGACCAAAGGTCAGTCTCTGCAAGGGCTGGCAGGGCTGCCGTGTGCCCCCAGACCTGCTGGCAGGCACCAGAGCCCTTAGTGATGCAGGAAGGGTTCACCTGCCTCTCCTGAGAGAAGGTGAATAGGAGGCAGGTAGATTGAGCACCATGAAAAGCTTGGGCATTGCACAGCATTGATTGATGGTTTTGCAGAGCTCAAATCAGAGGAGGTGCGTGCCATCATGGAGGCATTTAGAAGCAGGAGGAAGGGAGCTGGGGCTGTTTGTTAGCACAATTCATTGCAGTTGGTGCTGGAGCCCTCCCTGCTGCCCATTCAGTGGTGGTCTGCAAACTCTGCTCTGGGCCGTGTGCTCCAAGGAGTAGAAGATTCACCCTCCTTTCCAGTGACTGCTTTGGGGTGAAGGCAGCTTGGGCCAAGATAGAATCTTTTTCACAGAATCATAGGACGGTAAGGGTTGGAAGGTACTCTCTGGTGTGAGCATGATTTTTCCTTCTTTCCATTTAAGGTGCAAACAGATGCCTCTTGGGAAGAGCGGGATCTCAAGTTGGTTTAGTGTCCTCCATTATGTTGAAGAAAATGCAGTTTTTGGGGGCACACTGTGTAAAGAACTGTCTTTCTCTCCTCATGTCTCTGTCTCAGGGAGGTCTGTCTGGAATCCACTCTTTCTCCTTCTTTTGTTAGATTGCATAATGATGCATTTGATCCCTGCACCAAGGAAACAACCTCCAAGCAAGAGCTGAAATTCCAGCTTGCTAAGACAATAAGCCTGAGATGGGAGAAGGGAAGAGCAAGAAGGCTCATGCCAGAGAGCTTTAACTCTGGAATGATTTTGTTATGGAACCTCAGCTTGACATTGCTAAGGGGTGGTGACAGAACTTTCTGTCCTCCTGCCGTTATGTACTGGGCAGCTGGGGTCTCAGGTGGAGAATATCTGCTTGACTTTAAAGGTGAACATCTCTACCAGCTGATGTGGCCTTCAACAGAGTCTGTTGCTGATCAGCAGGCCTGAGATTGACTGAGAGGTGAATGTAATGGGGACCACCTGGGAACCTGACCATCTCGGACCTTGAGATCCTTCCATGTCCTGTTTCAAGTCTTATTTGAGCAGGCTGAACTTTTTTTTCCAGTTGTAGGCTCCCAATACTTACACCTTACCAAAGTTTTCCTC
The DNA here is from genome assembly GCA_013401255.1 of Urocolius indicus. Taxonomy (NCBI): domain Eukaryota; kingdom Metazoa; phylum Chordata; class Aves; order Coliiformes; family Coliidae; genus Urocolius; species Urocolius indicus. The sequence continues at coordinate 107,276 of WBNH01009934.1, read as the reverse complement.
TCCAAGTAGCTGTGCTTCAGAAGCTGCTCTGCAAATTGTAGAATCATAGAAGGGTAGGGTTGGAAGGGACCTTTAGAGATCATCTAGTCCAACCTCCCTGCAGAAGCAGGTTCACCTAGATCAAGTCACATGGGAACATGTCCAGCTGGGGTCTTGAAGACCTCCAAGGAAGGAGACTCCACACCCTCCTTGGGCAACCTGTGCCAGGGCTCCCTCACCCTCACGGTGAAATAGATTTTTCTTATATTTAAGTGGAACTGTTTGTGTTCCGGCTTCATCCCATTACCCCTTGTCCTGTTGCTAGATACCATAGAAAAAAGGGATGTCCCAACCTCCTGACACCCACCCTTTAGATATTTGTAAATGTTAATAAGATCTCTCCTCAGTCTGCTCTTCTCTAGACTAAACAGCCCCAGATCCTGCAGCCTTTTCTCGTATGAAAGGTGTTCCAGTCCCTGATCATTTTGGTGGCCCTGCGCTGCATTCTCTCCAGAAGTTTTCTGTCACACACATTATATTTGTGTACTAAGCTGGGCTCTTCTTGAAAAGCAAAGTGGTGGGTACTGATGGAGAACTGTTGTCTTTGACATGGGGATGCTGAGGATCCTTGGCTGGATGCTGTGCTTCACGGGTAAAGTGGTGCTAATGTTCACCTTATGAAAAACACCTAACTTCTGTTTTTTCATGCTTTATTATTCTGGTTTTACCTAAATGCCAAGGTATCCTAAATAAACTTGTCAGCCTTTGCTTTCTGTCAAGTAAATTTGTAATTGAAGAGAGGCTGGAGTGGTGGAAGCAGCAGCCAAGCTGCACTAGACTTTGCCCTGCAGGGGTGTGCTTGGCGGCAGTGTGGTGTTTGGGCTGCTCTAGAGGCAGGGCTGCAGGCAGCTCCTACCTTTGGGCTGGCACCCAGCCCTGGCTGACCTCCAGCTCTGCCCCACGTCATCGGCCCCAAAGGTTGTGCAAGAGCCCCTGAACCAGGGTGACCCTCCAATGGGTTTCATAACCTCTCTGGTGGGGACCTGGCGATGCTTTGCCCCCTGCCCCACTGGGCACCCTGGATGTCCCTAGCATGGAGGCTTTGCTCAGCTCTGACCGACCGTGGCAGGGGTGAGGAAGCCGAATATTCCATCTGGGAAGCTCTTGGTGCTGCTGGACATGCCGAATAGAGGTTCCCTTTGGGACATCCAATGGGATTTTGGGTTTTGTGCTCTTTCTGCCACCACCCTGGGCACTGTGTTGCATATAGCTAAGCAGCCCCTGGCCCTGTTGCCCTGGGCCAGGCAGGAGAGCTGGCAAAGCCCAAGGTTTTGCTACTGCCCAGACATGAATACAAGGGTTGGTCAATGTCAGCTTCCCAGGTGGCTGGCTGGGCTGTCTCCTCTCACTGATGCTGTGCCAGAGGGGTTGCTCTGCGAGGCAATGTGAACAAGTCATGGCAAATGTATTCCAGAATTACTTCATTTGAAAGAAAAATTTGGCAGTTGGTCTAGATGATCTCCAAAGGTCCCTTCCAACCCTGCCATTCTATGATTCTGTGAAATGCCCCCTGAGGTGTGTGCAGAATAAATTTTGCACCCTGCAAAAATGTTCTATGGATTTGCTAGCAAATTCCTCTGTGAATTGCCTACTTGTGATGCATCAAACAGATTTAATAATGAATAGATGTTGTCTTTCCAGGGCAGCTTTGCAAGCTGTAGAAAGGCAGCCTTCCCTCTGCAGGTACATGCTGGAGTTTGGGTGAAACTGCTAGTGTTTTCCTCGGAGAGAAGCTGGGCTTTCTCAATTAATTATACTCTAGTTTCTTTTGTTGAAATAAATTCCAATTTTACCTGTGTATTCCAAGGATATTAGGGGATTGATGCAGACTCTCAGTAACAGACAGTTAGTAGCTCTAAGTCCAGAAGAAAATTTAGAGAGAAAGGCATGGTTGAACATCAGTCCCTGCAGTGTGAAAGTATCACTCTACCTGGCACAGCTGGCTTCAGGGGAAGTACTGAGTCCCTCCATTGCCATACATAAATCTGCTCTGAGGCCTTCAAGGAAGCTGGAGAGGGACTTTTTACAAGGACTTGTAGTGACAGGACAAGGGGTACTGGCTTCAAACTGAAAGAGGATAGATTTAGATTTGATATTAGGAAGAATTTCTTCACTGTGAGGGTGGTGAGGCACTGGAACAGGTTGCCCTGAGAGGCTGTGGCTGCCCCTGTTCAAGGCCAGGTTGGATGGGGCTTGGAGCAACTTGATCTAGCAGATGGTTCCCCTGCCCCAGGGCAGGGGGGAGAGAACGAGATGATCTTTAAAGTCTCTTCTAACCAAAAAACATTCTGTGACTTTTCTTCAGCCTATTTGTTTTGATGCTTTACTACCCTGGGGTTTGGTGTGTCACTGGACAGCGTGTGACTTATGGAGCTGGCTGAAGCTGAGGAGGTGCTCTGAGGTGGCAAGTAGTCTGAAACAATGCTGGTGGAAGTGTTGGTGAGTTGCCCAAGGCCCTCCTGAGCTCCTGCTGAGGATCTGTATTTATGTGACATTTCAGCCTCGTCTTGATGTGAAATAGTGCTGCCCTTGGTGGCTGAAAATGTGATGGCAAGGGAAGAGTTATGCAATAGATCCAAGTATATGGTGTTTAAAAAAAGCACAGATGAGAATTTTGAGGTTATTTTAGGACTTCTGTGTGTTGGACAGGTGAAGGGCGGTTTTGAACAACTTGTCTTTCACCCCACGAGAGACCACTCCATGAAACCCTTTCACCTCAAGAAGATAGGACCTTGTTCAAGGAAAAACCATTTCCCCTCCATTGAGCCAGGTCCAGGACAGCAGCAAATTCCCCCTGAGGTGAATAACAAGCCCCAGGCACTGAAGCTCATGGTGGAGGTGAGTTGGAGGCAGCCCAGTGACTTGGTTCTGCAGCTGGGCAGCACAGAGCAAACCTGGCCCTGACCAAGAAACACACTTACGAGTGCAGCAAAGCCAGGGTGGTTGATCATTAGTGACTCCAGTGAGGCTTGAACCTATGTCCTGGAGGGAAAAGGACAGCTATTTTGCCATCTGTGACCAAACTAAGCATCTCTTCTGCAGTGCCATTCAAGATCCAAAGTCTAGTGAAGTAAAGGTTTGATTTTCATTCCAACTTGGGGATTTTTAGGACACTGTCAAAGGGCAGCATCCTAGCTTGTGGTCAGGATTTAGGACTTCTGGCAATGCTTATTCTTTGTACAGTATGGGACAGAAGAAAAACACACTTGCCACCACCATCTGAAACCTCCCACAGCTCCTAGTGGTTGGCACAACTGACTTCACGTTGCCTCCAAACCAAAAATTGCAATACCGACTTTTCTAGTAAATGTAGGAAATTCCCATTTGATTGTGCTCATGAAACTGCATGGTTGTACTGCTCTAAACTGCAATGGCCTCTCTTCTCTTGAAGGAAACTTTACCCACCTGTGCTATCATCTTCATGATCATTCTCAGCCATCTAAATTAAGGCTGGTTCTGTTTATAGCTTACGATGAGCAGGATAAATGAAATGCTGCTGCATCTTCAGGTGAGGCAAAGGGCAGGGCTGGCTCTGCTTGTGAAAACTCAGGCAGGCTCTGCACATATTTCCTTGCCTGGAAATCAGTGGGGTTTGACTGAGAAATCACACAGCCTGAGGCTGTTTTTAAAGGGAAAAACCACAAGCTTGTATGTCTCATGGCTTCAGGTCATGGGATGAGTTTTGTATGAGGTTTTTGTAGCTTTCAACATGTGAGCAAGAGCTTTGTGTTGCTTTAATTGTCTGGTGTTGGGGCCCCAGCTGCTTGGGGAGTGTGGCTGGGCTGATTCAACAGCTGCATGTGTAGGTGTATGGCAGAGCAGGGGCTTTTCCAAAACACGTTGGTTGATAAAGGGCTCTGCCTTTTCCAGCAAACCATGACCAGTGAGGTGGATGGGGAGTTCCACATCAGCTTATTTTTAATTTAAAAAAGAAAGCCATATATTTATAATAATCAAACATGGGATGATGACTTTGGGTAATGGCATTTTTTATTTGCCATCTCACATCAGTGCTGTGTGCTGCGTGCCTTCGCTCTGATGATGTGGCAATGCCCTGCCGAGGCTGCTTGCAGGGGAGGTGGCATTGCCTGAGCTGGGGGCGTGCTGAGACCCTGGGGCTATTTGTTTTTCAAATAATGTTTGCTGCAGTTTCTACATAACACATTTTCCAGCTACTGTCCAGCTGTCAGGTTGCTTTTAGACAAGTGCAATGCTGCCCCCAGCTCAGCTCCTCTTGAGTGTGCATGGGGCTGCCTCCACCCAGTGCAGAGATCCTGGACTCACCCTGGAAAGTGGATGGGGCTTCTCCTTGAGTTGGAGGGAGAGGTGTCAGCAGCAACTGCCGGCACCTCTGACCCCCAGCGTGACTCCCCGGGCTGTTTGCACGGACGTCAGAGATAGGGAGGTACACTTTACTGTTTCTTCTCATGATCGCTGTAGTACCTTCTCACTTATGTACACTGCCACAAGAACAGCCATGCCTGGTCTCAGAAATGCTCCCCTTCTTGTCCCCTAGCCTGGTTCTTTCTCCTTTGACTTATCTCCCTCTCTTTTTAAAAGTTTATCTCCTTGCAGCAAAACTCCTTCCTGGCATCTTTCTTTCATGGTTGCAGAAGTAACCCCTTTCACTGCACCGACTGCTAAGAGGTTATAGGATGTGTAAGAGCACCTCCTTGTGTTGGTGACAAACCGGCTGTATGCTGCAGCTTAATTTGCCATCTATTCTTGCCTTTTGGTGCCCACCACCTTGGCTGTGGTGTGAAGGGCTCCCAGGCAAGCAGTGGGCATGCTGTGCTCACCCCAGCCCTCCCTCTGGCTTTGGGAGCCTGCTCTCTCCTCTCCTGGACCTTTACAGCTGTGTGAGTGGGACCTTCAGGATAGATGGGATCTGTTTCTTGTTTCCATCACTAAGTGGGGAGGCTTAGGGGGGAAATCCCCATGAAGGAGGCAGGGCAGAGTTCCTCTCAGTGTTTGGGCTAATTGCCATGCTGAGTGCTTGAACTCCGCTTCTGAAGTCCCTCTGAGCACCATTGCCAGTTACCCAACCCACAGCTGATCTGCTCTGCTTACTCCCAACTGTATATGCCTCTGCTGTCAGAGAGATATTTCTGCCAACACAAGAAAAGACGTGGGGCTCCTGAAAAGCTGTTTGCAGGCCAGGGTTCGAGGCGGGTGCTGGGGATGGTTATTTGTTTTTGATAGCAGCTATGAGAAACATTCAGGTTCTCATTGCTCCACAATAGCCCATCAAGTTATCCTAGGCTTCTCCTTCCACTCCAAATTAGCTCCAATAATTTGCAGTTTTGGGGACAGAGGTTTCATTATGCTACCCGGGGTGCAAAGCCCAGGTTTGCAACCAAGGGTTTTGGCACAGCAGCAGCTGCAGGTGTGCCTGTTGCAGGTATAATTATAAAGATGGAGCCAGTCATCACCTCCTTCCACACACTGGTGGGCTTCAGCTGGTGTTTGGCAGCCCCTCTGGCAATCAGCAATGTCCTGTGGACTCAGCCTTGCTTTCAATTTTAGTTTGCTTTTTTTTCCTTTCTCCCCAGGCAAATGAAATGCAAGCACTCCAGTTTTGTTGCTGGGTGAATAAACGAGTTTCTGCTGGGCTGTAATTCAACCTTGTTTGCAGGTGACCCTTTGTGATCTCCATTCCAGCATTTCCAAATCGCCATTTCAGCTCTTGCAGGTGCAGCCCTGTCTCTACATAAATTCAGTTTTCCTTCACTAGATGTCACTGTCTGTACAGAGAATCTCAGAAGCTGGCAGAATGGTGATTAAATTAGAGAAGAAAAGAAAAAAGGGCAAGCTATTTGGAGAAGGTGTGTGACTGAAAAACATATTTTCAGTTAACGTCCAAAATAAGAAGATTTTCCTCTTCTTTATCCCTATACGGTTGGCAAGAATCATGCAGCACTGCTCCGGAAAACGAAGTCCCTGAGAGCCCTTTCTAAGCTAGGCACAAGAGGCTGGTGGCTGTCTTACTTTCCTCTGTCCTTGCCCCTGAGGGTGCTTGAATCTCCCTTCTCTCGGGACACAGAGCAAAGATAACAGTATATAACAAAAAGTCCTCTGACTGCAAAGAAGGACCAATTTTCATGCAGTTTCTGAAGACCCTTAAAAAAATACAATCTTTCATTCTGGGTTGTAGGGAGTTTTAATTAACCCTTTAATTAAGCTGACAGGATGAACAAACTGCAAAGAGGTAAGTGTGTGTGTGATGGACAGATTTTACTGTCTATATGAGCCTCTGTGTGTTGTCTTGGCTGGAAAGAATAAACATTTCTTGAGTGGCATAATGCCATTCTTCCTCCTTCTTTCCCTCCAGGTTCTTAGTTCTAAGGATACTTCAGTCAGTTAGTTATGGCACTAATATATATTGCTTTAGGCAGAGCTGGTAACAAAGGAAATCTGGCATCTGCTACTTTTAAAATTTACATTCTGGTATGAGTTTAGCATCACAGATGTCCTCAAAATTACAGACTCCGCTTCCTTAAAGATTTTAACTTGAAGGAGAGTGTTGAGAGATGGGCTTTGCTGCACTGGGAATATTGCTTGTCTTTGGTTTGGCAGGCAGCAGAGCATATAAACACACTGCCGTGCCAGATCTGCCTTTATTTTAGCATGTGGCCTTTTTTGTGGAGGGATGACACGCACATACCTTTGTGCATTGCCCTGTATCCTCAAGCAAAGATAGGTAAAATGCAGGAATCCTCCCTCCATGAGGACAACTCAGCTCGCCCAAAGGATGGGGATGCTGCAGCAGTGACCTCCTGGGATGTAGGGCAACCTGCCACAGGGAGAGATGCTCGTGAGAGAGTGGGCTCCACATGAACATCTCACATGAACATCACATCTCTTCTTGCACGGCCACGGAGTGTTTCTGCCTTCCTCCTGCTGTGCAGTACATCCAGCAGCCCCAGGTGCAGAGCAGAGAACACCTGTGGGGTGTTACTTGCCGTTTTCTTGTGACTTGGTTAATACACATAAGGAGGGAGTGAGCTGGTTTCATTGAGATCCCTTTGATCTCCTGGCTCTTGAATACCATGAAATTTGGATATAATGACCATTGCCACCCCGATGCAAATCTAACCTGTTCAGTGAGGCCTTGGATGGGACTTGTGTGCTGGAACTACATGCCCTGGCATGTCTGACAGAACTGATTTCTGCAGTAGCTCTGCTCCTGCCTTGGAGTGGGGGAGAGGTACTGAATCCCTCAGCATGACACTTGCAGACCTAGTGATGAGCGGCAGTGGCTCTCAGAGGGGTTTTTTTTGTTGTTGTTGTTCACCAGGGCACACGCAAAAAATCTTGTTCTAATGCAAACTTTGTGGCTGTTTCTGAGGTGCAGGCAGGGACACAGAGCACTCCAATTGTGTTTTGCTGCAATTTATCTCTCTTCTCATATTAGCTACTTAGCAAAATTTTCCTATGCCGCTTTCATTAGTGTACAAGAGCGGCAGGGGGACTTTCCACAGTAGTGCAATGAGCCGTGCAACCTCTGAACTCGCCTCCTCTTTCCTCTTTAGTCTTGGTAAAGGCACAGCAGAGCCCTAGATACTGTCTGCTAGCTGGAAGGATGTGACTTGCTTGAAGGGGGAGCTGAAGGCTGCCTGGTAGCACTGGGTTTTAAGCCTCATCTTCCCAAAATAGGGCATTCTCACACAGAAAAAAGAGAACTCGGGGCGTACAAAACAGCGCGATGGCTCAAAGACATCCTTGCTGTGGTCTGTAGGGTTCTATTAAACCAAAAGAGAAATGGAAAGAGCAGCTCCGTGTCGGATGAATATCAGTTAATGCTTTTATGAAATATGCCCAGAAAGGCCTGGAGTGAAAATAAATTGTAGGGAGGAAGCCAGCAGACACTACTGCAAAACAGCAACTGCTTTTTGTAGAACATTCAAAGGAAATGGAGCAATATTAATTTTATTAGGAATTTATAATCAAAAGGAATGTTCTTGTTTTGATTGGAGATGGGAAATTGCCCGATTATCTTCACTGTTTCTGTGCTTGCATCGGGAACTGTTTCTCTGCTGGTGAGGCAAAAGAAAATAGACAAAGAAGAGAATGGAGAGGGGAAGAAAAATACTGCTTTTGTGTCTGCTTTATATTCTGCTACCAATATTAGCAAACAATACTATGGCTTTTCAAAGCTCTTCTCCTGCATGTGTGAGGCCTCCCTGGGGAATGACAGCAAGGCACGGGCTTTGGCAGCTGCAAGTCTGGATGATTTCCGTGCCTTTCCACGACTTTTTTAGTTCTGTCGGGCTCCAATCTGTTGTCTGTTTTATTTTTTTTTCCTTCAGTCCTCTTATCTGTGAAATGGGACAATTCGTATTTGTTTTGTAGAGGGTGTGGGAAGGTTGAGGATTTTTCTCTTTCTGACATATCCAAAATCAAAAGCATCTCAAAGATTTGCACTTGTTTAGTTTGGAGAAGGAATGATGAAAGGCATGAGCATCAGGGGTAGTGCAAAATCTGGGCAAGGATCTCTGCTGAGCTGACTTCACTAGCTCTGTCTGGCAATCCAGCTAGTGGAAAGAAAAATGAGGGGAAAACCCCAACCAAATACATTTTATTTATTTCTTGCAGCTTTCTAATGGTAATATTCCCCTACCTACCTACTTTGAGTAGCAACTACCTACTTAGGGCAGATCTCCTGTTACCGGCTGTGAGTGAGAGCAGAGAGCTGAAGTGACCTTTCTACTTCGTTTCTACCCTCAAAAGTCTGCCCACAGGCTCAGCTGGGCTTTGGTAGCCAAAATAAGAGCAAACATTGAGCTTCTAGGTCTCTTGAAGGCAGAATAAATACCTGTAAAGTGAGAAGCTTTAATTTTTTTTCAGAGGAGTCTCCCCCTTGCCAACCAGACTCCATGGCACAGGGTTACAAAGGAGTGCAATCCCCACACTTGCATGCAGAGCTTCCAGTTTTGCTGATCACCCTGCCAAACATTTTTCCCCAGCCTACATCTGATTAAGAGTGGCCTGGAATGGGTGTCACCCCTTCTCTCATGTGTGGAAGACTGAAAAAAACATTTATTCTCCCCACTTCTCCCTTCCCTCGCCTTCCCCCTCATCACTGGACTTTCAGAGGCTGCCACAATCCCCTTTGAGGCTGGCAGAGAATTGCATAAATAAGCCTTGGTCCTTGCAAACCACTGCAGGGTGACTGAGTAGCATGGAGAAGGGAAGGTGTTTCTTTTTGTGGCGAAAGTATGTGAGCAGAGAACTACTGAAGCTGAGGGGCTCCAGGAGTAGCCTTGCCCTGACCCATGTATAGGCACTGAGAGCTGATGGCAATGCTTTTGCTGTTGGCTTAAAAGACCGTTTTCTGGGTGCAGAGTGCTTAAAACCCCTAGAGTAAATAAGAGGAAAGGTCAATAACTGGTGCACATTGGGCACGGCATTCCTTTAAGCAGCTCTTCTTGTGCTTGCCAAGCCATGACCCAACACTTGAGCATCCGTGTGCCGCCTGGGCAGCGAACAGCTGTGGGTGCAGGCAGTGCCTGGGCTGTGCTGGGCAGCGAGCAGCTGGGGGTGCAGGCGGTGCCTGGGCTGTGCTGGGCAACAAGCAGTTAGGGGTGCAGGCGGTACCTGGGCTGTGTTGGGCAGGGAGCAGTTCGGGGTGCAGGTAGTGCCTGGGTTGCACTGGGCAGGGAGAGCATCGGCGGCACCTGGGGATAGCAGCTCGGTAGGCAGAGTGGGGAAGGAGATGAAGAAGATGAGCTGTATTTCTCCCAGGCTGTTCTCTCTTCCGTACACAGCCTTTTAAGCTGCTTCTGTCTAACTTCTGTGACTGCTGCAGCACGCCCGATTAGAGCGGGTTAGCATGAGCCTGTTTGAAACCAGAATGGTTTGCTTTTGCCTCAGTGATGCCTGGAGGACTCAGGCAGCTTTTTAGAGCTTGTTTCCTTTACAGGAGCAAGGACGAGACTTTTGCAGCTGCCTCCCCTGCCTTGACTCCCCTCTAACAGTGAATCACTGAATTTTTAGCATGTACTTCATGAAAATAGCTCCTTAATATCAGTTGAGCTTTTTGCAGATCTCCCCGTCTCTCGGTGTTTCTCTATTCCCTTATCTTGTTTACAAAACTGTATTATGTGAGACAAAACTCATTTGTTGGCAAGGAAGGGACATTGTACTCAATGGGATATTTACTGTGTACCTGAGGTGTAATCTATCCTCTGCAGTAATACAGACTCCAAAATGAATGGGTATTTATTTATAATAATATAGCAGACGGTCCATAGGGAGGTGTCATCTTGCTTGTAATCAATCCCGGCGCGGTGCTCGGGATGCAGCACAATAACACTTTGCATTAAGTGATGAATTGGTTTAGTCTTCTTATTCTGACTGTCATTTTTCTTCACTGAAGATGCATTGCCTCCATTATGCGACCCTTGTAGCTGAGCATCAAATATCCACAGGCACTTAGAAGGGAGCAGGTGAGATCACGTGTATGCCTGTGTAGAAAGGGAAGACAGCAGCCCCCTCAACAGCCACGCTCTTGATTATAGGGAGTAATGGGTTCCAAATAGGTGACTGGGTACAACGTGAGCTGCGCTTGCAGTGAGCGAGGCGATGATTTATTCCACTGAAGTGGGTCATCATTGAACTAACATTGTATTTCTGGATTGATTTCAACTCGGAGCCTGATGACAGAGTGGATATTTTACTGCCGGAGAAATAGACCATCCATGATACCAAATGAGCTAGATATATTTTAAAAGAGACATTCTTGGTATGCTGGGGAAAACAACAACAACAACCACCTCTATTAAAAGAAGTGAATTTGGGTGCTAGGGAGATGCAATCGATACGCTCGAGTCGTAAATGTATGGCTGTTACCAATGAAGAGGAAAACCTGCCTACTGCTCAGTAGCTCATGAGTGAGATGCCAGAAAAATAATAACCTGCTTTATGAAAGATTCTGCAGAAAATGTAGTTGTATAGTCACATCTGAAGGCTGCCTTGGCTGAGGTCTGGATGTTTCCCAGAGCAATGCTTCGTGCAGAGGGCGGGCTGGACTCTGTGTGCCAACAGGGCTGTGGGACAGGGAGAGAAAGTGAGGCTGGATGGATTTTTTCCTGTGTCCTTTCCTCTCATGCTTGTCCACAGCCCAGGACACCCGCTGTGCTTTCACTGTCAGGCCATTTGCCCGGATCACTTGTCCAGTGGGCCTGTACCTCCAAGATGCCCCTTAATACGTGGCACGTCAGGCTGTTTGTGTTAGTTGTGGTTTCTTTTTGCACTTAAATAGTTTTGAGGGCTGAGAGACTCTTAAAAATAGCAGGAGAAGACAACAAGTTCACGTTTTAAATCCTTTCCGCTCCCTTGTGATACATAAGAAGAGCTTGCAAATGTCCTTCTGTTGTTGTAAAATCAGAAATACCAAGGATATGGAGTCTCTTTTTCACTGTATTTCCCTGGAGGCAGCAGAAATGTCTTGGCTCTCAAAGGAGCATCCGGGGAGTGCAAAAGACAGTTCTTCTTGTCTCTGGGAGTTAGGGAAGGGGTGAGGAAAATACACAAAACACTCTATATACACTGTGTTCTTAACAATAACCACCTGGTTTTCAGTAGGAAAAGGTAAAGTAATAATCCTTCCTTTTCTGTAAAGCCTTCTAAGAAAAGTGAGGTAGGTAAAAATACATTGAGACACTGGACAGAAATTGGCAGGTTTGAAAGATGCTCAAGAACATCCGTGGCAGCCTTTTACACAGCACAAAGAAACAACAGCTGGAAAATTGCTTTTCCTTCCTAGGCCACCTTTGCAGAACATTCAAGTTGGAAAAGCCACTTACATCTCCCGAGCTGCTCTGTTGGACTTTTGCCCTCTCTCCTGCTGCGCCGTTTGTGTGATGCCTGGTCCCTGCCATGGCGCCCGGTGCTGGTGGAGGAGGCGGGCAATGGGGCAGCCAGCATCTCCCACTGAAACCTGTCTCTGGCAGACAAGGCAAGCAGTGGGGCACGCAGCATCTCCCCCTGAAACCTGCCCTGCCTGTGCAGAGATGGTCACTGAGATAACACGAGAAAAGGTCTTAAAATCAGTTATCCTACTGAAGTGGGAGCTCCCTCTGGGACCCAAGCTCTCAGGCAGCAGGGGTGTGGATCTGTGGGCTGACAGTGCTGGTGGGCTGTAGCAGACTGCAAGCTCAGTTGCTGCTTCCCTGAGTTTGAGATGAAATACAGGCAGCTGGGTAGTGGATATGTGCAGCTACAGTGCCTGCTGCAGTCTTTTTCTTGATCCTTGGGTTGCTTCTAGACATAAATGCCTGTCACTTCAGTCTGGGAGGAAGCTTTTGCAGCCTCTCCAAGCTCAGCAGCTCGAGCACTGGGCAGTGCATACATGCTAGTGCTGAACTTGGGGAGGCTTGACTCCTTGATGAGGGCTTGCCTGTTCCCTGGGCCCACCACAGCAATGTGCTCAGCCTGCTGGTTGCCTGTGGGTGCCTTAACTGATGGCTTCCTGAGGGCAAGAGGGATGGTAATGGCTGTAGTGGTGGATGCCCAGACAGAGGCCTCTGCTTGCAGCGCTGTCCTGCGGTCTTGACAAAGGCACATTTTACTCCTGCTCATGATGAGCTCTGGAGAGAAGACAGAGTCCTTTGCAAGGCACTTGGGCTTTAGATAAGTAGAAAAACACCATAAAATCAATATGTAGGGAAATTGCAGATGCTCTGGGCCCAAGTATCATCAAACTGCCTGAAATGAGTGTGACCCTCCGATTCTACTGATATTATTGAAGTCACTTTCTAAACTGTCAGTTTGGAGCATCCTCCAGGTATGGACTTTAACTCACTTGATCACTTCCAGAGCACATTCAACTTCCAGTGTAATGCCCTATTTTATATAGTCACCTTGGAGATAGGCTGTTAAATCTTCACTCCCAATTGTAGAATACTAGGATCCATTACATGCAGCCATTACATAAAGATCTTGCTGTGGCATAACAAATTCTTCTCTCTCAAATTCAGTCTTTTCAAGAGAGAGAGAGTTTTCTACTACATGGCTGTCTTGTGTCTTCCCTCCTCTTTTCTAAAGAAAAGAAACTAAAGCTGGATGTGTGGGTTTGTGAGGTCAGTTATCTACTGCAGAGCATGTCCCTTTAGCATCTGGGAGGTGATGTGGCTCCTGGCTGATGTGTGTTGCTGAGATCACTCAGGTCTGATTCCAGCTTGGTTATTGACCCGGGAGGTGGCATAGGACAAATCACCCTGTGCCTCAGATTCCCTGTTTATAAATCAGGATAAGTACAGTTGCTTCCATTGACTGTTACCATGGCAGTGCCATTATGAGAGAGACTGTACAATGCCCGTAGTTTTTATTAATTTTCTTTATAAATCCATTTGGTTTTGAACCAAACAGTCGCCTTTATAATGGGCTTTCATTTAGATCTGTAGGCACACATGAGCTTTTCTCTGGTGCTGTCTTTACTGAGTTAGATGTCTGATGTAAATTAGCTGGCTGGGTTTCTATTACATTCAGGGTAGGGAACATCACCTACAAAGGCAGGTGGTAAATTCCAAATCCACTGTGGTAACTCCTGCCCAAACCTTCCCATGTGTAAGAAAAGAGACAAGTTGTCTTACGTGGCTCTATTGCCTTGTGAATCCTGTGTGCTTGCATGTGGTGATGGCATTTTCATGTGCCGTTGACAACAGTTTACAAAATCACCCTTCTTTAAGGGAAAACTCTCTGCTGTAAGGTCAGGTAATCATGTGGAGGACCTGAACATTTTTTCTGTCTCTTGCTTGCCCATCAGTGTAGCAGTTCTGCTTTTCCCAAGATGGACTCTAATGAGTCTTGGTGCTGCTATACTGCATATATACCATGTACTCAGCCTTGGGCTCCTCCTGAGAATGTCTTGTACTTTGGTCTGTAAACCATCTTTCTCCACAATATGGACATTTTGCCTCTACCTCTCTCTGAGCCCTAACTGGGTGGCTGGACGGTTTCTTGCCTAGGTGAGGTAGCTTGAGTCACTTAGCTCCTTTCTGTCTCTTCTCCCTTTTGATCTTGAAGCAGGTTTTTGTTCTGATGCTTGATTTTCCTTTGTGTCTATCTCTGTCAGTTTATAAAAACTTCTTAAGATGATCACGGTCTTGTTTCTTTCCTTTACTGGCCTCTTTGCTCAATATAGTGGCTCATGATCTTAACTTCAGTCTAATGTCTTTCCAGCTCTGTCACTCAGCTGCCCTGCTGCCTCCTCTACTAGCAATTTAGCAAAATTGCCCTAATTCACAACCTGTAATCAGTCATTTCTGTCCGAATCTTATCTGTGGCTACAGAAACAGTAGCAAGTCACTATTCTTGCTGCTTCTATTTGAGAAAGGAAAAAGATGTGGAAGAGAAGGAGAAAGGAGATACCACCTGCGTGCAGAACTAGAAGCGGAGGTCCTAGCTTTTTCCTGCATGACAAATTCCTATTGAAGTAAATGGGATTTATATCCTGCAGTGAAGAAAAAGACCTCAGGAGCTTTTGCTTGTCTGTCTGACTACTGTAGCATTAAGGAGGTTGTTAAGGCCCCCATTTCACTTCTAACTGAGCATCTTTGACTTTTTGAAGGTGCTGAGGACTTCTACCACCTGCTGATGTGACTGGGAACTAGAAGTATCTGGCAGGTCCTGATGTTCAGGTGTGACTATCGGAGTGCTTGTGTCTGGATTTGCTCTCTTTCTCCCCAGATTCACTCTTTATCAGCTTGTTCACCCACAAAATTGCAGTAATTGCCTCTAGCCAGGGGTGATGTGAGGGTTAATGGCCATGCTATGAAGTGCTTTGAGGGTCATGAGAGGCAGTAAGCCCTACCAACTTGGTATGTCTTCAAATGAGACTGAGCTCATGCCCTCTTTAAAGCTGCCTTACCTCTGGCTGAGCTCTGGCTGTGCCTCCATGCTGGACTGGGAGAGCCCACTGTAGGTGGAAGGAGAAGGGTTGTGTGCACCCTTTTAGTTGGCCCCTTGGCCTGCGTTGGATCTGTAGTGGTGGGGGACAGTCCTACGGACACAGAGCCTCCTTATCAGTAAAAATGGTGGTGTGCTAGCATATCCATGAGTACACATACACAAAGCATGTTTTCCTAGAGTAACTCTTGCCCTACATTTGTTAATGTGAGGAACAGTCTCTTCCCAGGCACCTGCGAATGGCCACGTTGCATATGCAGTTTGATTGTTCAGCATGTAGATTGTGTGCTAGATGTGTTTTCCTCACAGCAGGCCTGCATAGCACAGGGCATATTTTTGTTTAGGAAACCCGAGGCTGAGACATGAGAGTCCTTGCACAGGCTGTATCTTTATCCACCAAGGATCAAACCCTTCTACCCTTTACCAAATCAGTGTCCCATCAGAAGTTTGTGGTGTGGGTATAGTCATCTCTTTCCTTCCCCTGTGGTTGTTTTGTCAGTTCAGGGTCAAGAAATATGTACTTAGCAGTGACAAAATAGCTGTTTTCCACATGCCATTGTGGCACAGGATGGCTACTAGGCATCTGCTGAGGGGTAAGATGTTTGTGAGATCATAGATTCATAGAATCATTTTGGTTGGAAAAGACCTTTAAGATCATTGAGTCCAACCACAGGCCCATCTCTAAACCATGTCTCTCAGCACCTCATCTATGTGTCTTTTGAAGATCTCCAGGGATGAGGACTCCAACACCTCTGGGGAGCCCATTCCAGTGCTTAACAACCCTCTCTGTAAGACCAAAAGTTTGGACTAATGCAAGGTGATCAAAGCAGGTTTTAAAAAGGAATTAGGTGCTTGAAAGCCATTGTAATTCAATACCATGAGTGCAGTGACCTTGCAGAGTTTTATTTGCAAACACTCCAAAACAGCTGAATATCAGACAGATTGAGCACAACCTGACCTAAAAGTGAATGAGCAGAATATGTGAGAGACAAGCATGTAAGTAATGGAGGCCAGCACCAGAGAAGCGAGGATGTGATTATATTTAAAGTGGAAGCTAAACATACAGCATTAGAGCCAAATGTAAAAGCAGGGGAAGAAGGGTGAGAGAAGGAATGAACAGTCTTTAAGGATGTTGTAGACAGCATGTACATGGATGTGTTGGTTGCAGAAGTCACTGGTTCTTATTCACAGCCGTCGGCTCTGGAGAAAATGACTACTCACAGAAGTGGCTTTTGCTGCTGGGATTTTCCCTTCCAAATGTTTGTTTTATGGTCTAGAGGCAGCCTTACCTGCAGAATAGGCAAGTGCTTCTCTATGACACTTTGTTGGGCCATTCTGGGAATTGCTAATGGCCAAGCTGTATTTTGAACAGAGATTTATGATCACCTTCCCGGTGAATTAAAATTCTAGATATTGCGAAGGCAGAATTCAATTAAGGTTAATTGGAGCTTCTGAAAACTGCTTTTCCGAAGGGAAACAGTGGTGAGATTGCAGATCCTAGAGGGCTTCTATCACTTTTAAATAACTTTCAGTTCTGTTCTTGCCTGATGCTGTTCTAATCTTCCCTCAAGCCCCACGCTCACTCTATTATCAAGCAATTCAAATGTTGATTTTTTTTTTCCCTGTCATAATTTATCTTTTTGACTTATTTGTTCTTTTTATAGTTTCTTCTAAAGGCAAGGAAAAAAAAACAAAACAACCCACCCTAAGCCTTGCAGAAGCCTGGAAATGTTTTTGTATCGGTCCCAGTGGCTTGACATGAAAGAGATATATCCACTTCTAAGAATTTGACAACACTTCAGTAACAATTATCCGAACAGGTACAATAACAACTCTCCTTTCTTTTGCTGTTGAGAGGGATGATAAGGCTTTAATGAATTGTCAATAAAGATTAAAAAAGAGCAAAATAAACAAAGAGCAGAGAAAACAGGTGCAAACGAAATGCCATTAAAATGCAACTCAGGTTTCCCATTCTACCCTAAATTTTATTTTCTTGGCATCAAGGACTATTGTGACAGTTCTTCGCACACTTGATTGAACTGGGAAAACACATGGGACCGTATCTTAGCCACAGAATGCAGAACATGTAGCTCTCAGC
This sequence comes from Urocolius indicus, assembly GCA_013401255.1. Taxonomy (NCBI): domain Eukaryota; kingdom Metazoa; phylum Chordata; class Aves; order Coliiformes; family Coliidae; genus Urocolius; species Urocolius indicus. The sequence goes on along the minus strand of WBNH01009934.1, from coordinate 90,229 downwards.
TCGCAGAGCAGTCTCGCAGAGGGATGAATAATCCTTTCAGCAGTTCATTTTGTCAGAATTTGCAACCCGTTGTTTACCGTGTGGGGACTAATAACAAAATGCCAACGAGGACTTTTAAAAAGTGAGAGAAGGAGCGATGTAGAGAGACAGAGAGGTGATAGCTCGAGGGTCTCGCTCCTCCTCGCCCCCGTAGTGCCTGGCTGTCACTTGCAGACTGTAAGATTTATTTTTCTGTTGGCGTTGAGTTTTGCTTTTCCGTGGTTTCGGGAGCTGATTAACATTGCTCTCCGCACACGCCCCGTGTTTCGCCGTTTGAAGGAAACCAGAGCAACCCTCAACACAAGTGTTTTTTAGCGTTTCCCTCTCTTCGTGGGAGATAAAGGGAAGCAAAGCCACGGGCAATTGTTGTGTAGAAGTTCAAGGGAAAAGTTTCTTTGATGAGAGATGATTGCGTAATTATACAATCGCCAAAGGAGAGGAACATGTAGGTGGATGCACTCTCTGATGTGTGATTACTAATGAATTCTTTGTATTCCTCGTGGAAAAGAGCCACAACTGTAAAATTAAAATAGTCAATGCCTCTTTGATGAAAGAGTTTGTAGCCACTGATGTCCTTTGTAAAAATACAGTAAGCTTTTGAAGAACAGTAAGAATAGCAAGCTTTCAGTAAGGCAGCCAGAGTGGGGAAACTCTACAGAAGGCTTTTTCTCTAGGAAATTTGTTTATAGTGTTTTCTAGAATTCTTTTGCCTGGTAAAATGATGGTGCAGGCTGTTGCCAAGAGGCACGCAGCTGCTGAAATTGTGGCCAGTACTATACAGCAGATGGGCAGAAGATACTAGATTCCATGTCACATTTGGGTACCTGAGTTAGCAAGGACTGACAGATACAGAGGCTTTAAAAATATCCTTGCTCAGAAAGGTGAAAAGTGCCATATGACTACTTAGTGAAGCATGCATTCTACTGCTTGACAGTCCAGTGAGCGCTAGTGTGCATCTCTCTCCCCTTCCTTCCCTTCCTTCAGCTCTCCACATAAGTTCATGCATTAACTTTTGAAAGAAAGCTGCTTTTCATGAAGCTTCATATTTTTCAGGCATGCAATTCCAACTGTACTCCTAGGATAAGGATTTACTTGTTAAAACATAGCACTAACCAGGAAAATAAATGTTTGTCTTTGGGATAAATTATAGCAAAACCAGCTCTCACCTGGGATTTTGGATGTAGAGCCAGAAGGGATGGTGACATGCGGCAATTAGATGCTGTCTGCTGCAGTTAAGGGAAAGGAATACTATAATCACCGGGTTGTTCCCTGGAAAACAGAAAGAGGAAAATGGCATTAAGGCAGCAGGTACCAAGCTCTGGGCTGTGTAGTGGCAGAGGACGTTTTGAGTCAGAGCCAGAATGAGGATGGACAGGAACCTATGTGAGTCCTCCTGTCCTGATGTGGTCAGGTGGACTTTCTCAGCCATCATCATGGCCAATATTAGGCTGTCAGAGTTACATAAATAGTTGTTTATAACACCCCTCACACATTCCTTGGCTGGAACCAGTTTGGAGGACTCTGAGATTCCTCAGAGGAGAAAGGTAGTGAGTAGCTGAATATGTTTGTTTCTAAAATATAGCTGAAAAGACCTCTTAATGCAGTGCTCCAGTCACACAATCAGAAATTATTCTCCTCGCTCTTATCTTCTTGGGACACAAATTCTGCTGCAAAGCTCTTTCTAGACCATTTAAAACCAGCATTGTTAAGTATGTTAAAGACCACTTACTTTGAATTTGGATACAGATGAGAAATGTTATGACTCTATAACTAAATGGAAGACCTGGTGAAAAAACAAAGGCCTTTTTGCTCAGACTGAATACAGCTATTGCTGCCTAGGTAGATTATTCTGAAGAAAAGGATCCGTGAGCTGAAAATACTCCACTTGTATCCTTTGGGACATTGTGAATAAGATTTAAGAGGATCTAGGTGATCCCAGCATCCCTGAAAAAATAATGACAACAAGGTTATCTGGCTCGGGGCTACCTAAAGCAATCTCCTCAAACATTAAAAAAACCTGCAAAAGGCTATACTCGACCCTCCTAGCTGATACTGTGACATGAGAGGGAAAGCAATGTTGGACTAATACTTGAATAAACAAGTGTAATAGGTGTATGAATGAATGGACATATTTCCCTGTAGATACAATTTAGGGAATATACAGAACTGAAGGGTTATAGTGCAGTCTTTAAAAGGAAAGAGCAGAGACTGGAGCTTGAGATTAACTACTGCAAAAACTCAGACCAGGAATCTTAAACTCTTTCTCTTTTTCTGCCTTTTGTTTTTCAAACTGGAAATGCTTTTTTCATGGGGGCTTGTACTAGAGAGGCTCAGTGAAGCTTCTGTCATTACAGCACATTTATCTTGGATCACTCAGGATGTATTTGTGTGTAGGTCAGACTCCTGCTAGGTACTGAAAATACAGAGAGATTATTTTATTATCCCTTTACTGCATGGTAAATTAAAGGTTTCAAGAAAATCCAGCCAATTGATCAGAGACCATGCTGTCCTTGAAAGGCATGCTAGTCTTTCCAGTGCATTTATCAATGAGGCAACTCAAGGCAATTCCATGTTGGCACCAGATTTCACATCTGCAGGTTCATAACCAGCATTTATATCCACACTTATTTATGTTCACCTCAGCTTCTCTGCTGAGAATTCAGGATGTGTGTGTGTGTGTGCGCATGCATTTTTGTGTGTATGTGTTTACATCCAGAAACAGCCAAACCATTGCAGGTTATAGAAGTAACACACTTTATGTTCATTCAGCTGGCCTGTTTTCTCCAGTAAACAGAGAGACTCTTTCTTGAAAACTGAGAAAGTAATATCAGCATCAACACTGTGGTTTAGTTTTCGATAGCCTGTGGGATGTGTCATAAAGTTTCCATATTCTTCCCTACCCTAAGCCTTCTTTGTTTTGTTTCCTTATTCTGATTTTGTTTCTTTAAAGTGGATGTAATATATTTTTTTTACTTGTAGTGGTCTATGGTCATCAGTAAGGGAATCACCCAGAAGAACCTGGACAAACACATGTGTGTAAGTTTGAAATTGAAACAAATTAACTTTCATTTTTGCTACTTAACTGTAGGCTTCCTTTTCTAAGAATTTGGCTTGACAAGAAAAAAGGGTATTTGGGGCTTTATTGGTAGCTATCTCTCTAATATTGCAAGATATCCTAATGAGAGCTGGCACACCTTTCATCTGATAGGCCTTAAGAATTCATGCAATTATTGAACACAAATTACCATGAAAGTATTTTAATTGAGAGACAAAACACATCCCAGTGATAAGCACAAAGTGAAATTTAAGCAAAAATTTGTTCAAACACAGCTTCTCTTGTAGAACTCTTTGTGTGAGGGCTGAGTAGTCAGAGAGGTGTAAATATATAAAGGAGAAATACTCTCAATTTGCATTCAATGATAATATAGGTCACTGATAACTTCTGGACTGAGAAAACTACCATAAAATGTCGTAATACAAATGGTAACTTGGATTCCCTGCTGTGCTATGGCAAGGTGGTGCTTGCTGTCCACAAATAACAGAAGCTCTGAAAAATTCTTTGAGATCCTTAGGAGGAGCCATGGATGTGCACCTTACAGAAGCATTTAAATTACACATCAATGAACACCACAGTAGGAGACAGACAAGGGAAGGACAAAGTGTAGTGCTCCTATCTATCCTAGAAACAGGTACAAGCTGGGACCTGAGTTTTGAGTACCTTCCTTCCATTGGTGATGTTTATTTTCAAAGTGAAATAGTTGGAACTTACCCATTTCCTTCTTATTTATGCTGACGTGTTTATACAATTATACTATTCTAGGTTACGTCTTTTTCTCTCTTGAATCAGTAAATCTCCAAATTGATGGGATTTTACCTGAGGAATTAAACACTGCTTGGATGTTTCAAGGTGATACTAATGAGGAAATGATGGCGATTTTTGTTTTCCTGTGTGTGGCTACATCATTCATTTCAGATCCTGCAAATGGAAAGTGAGCAGTTGTGAGCACACCAGAGTTTCATGTTCTAGACACCTTCTTTTTCTTTTTTTTTCTATTTATTTTTCTTTTTCTTTTTTTCTTTTTCTTCTTTTTATTTTTCTTTTTTCTCTTTCTTTTTTCTTTTTCTTTCTCTTTCTCTTTCTCTCTTTCTCTCTTTCTCTCTTTCTCTCTTTCTTTTTCTTTTTCTTTTTCTTTTTCTTTTTTAGCATTAACATGCTCATTCAGAGCCCTCAGGTTCCACTTCTGCTCCTCAGCATCTTGCCAGCATCACAGATCACTCCTAGCTAATTGATGGGTTTTGGTAAGTGCTGTTCTTTAAAGCTGATTGCATTTTGAGCTTTAATGCAGCTTACTGGAGAAACTTCTTGCTACCATTCTTTTTTTCTTTTCATCAGAAACATGTGTTTAGCAGTTAGTTGCTTCAAGGCTTTCTGTTATACCAGTTTTTCAATATAGCTACTCTGAAATCACTCTTAATCCAAGTACACTTAAAAAAAAAGTAGAGAAGAGTGATTAGCCAGAAATGTCCAAAACCGAAGGCTGTTGCAAAGTTGTGGGGACAGTCAAGGAGAAGAGAAGGGGATGTCGTTGCCTAGAGCTGGGTTTAGTGCAAAGGGATTCTGTCCCTGGGAGAATGAGCCACTGAGCTGGCACAGGCTGAGCAGCATCCACTCCTGCAGCCTGCTTATTGCCCCACTCTGTGCCTTTGAGCAGTGCTTCTGGGAGATGACCTTGACCTCTGTTCCTTCATAGTTCAGCCCATCTTCACAGCCACCTTTTCCTCCCATCATTTGCTAGATGCTTCATCACAACTGGCCCCATGCTGCTTGCCACTGACATAGAATGATATAATTGTTTGGTTTGAAAAGACCTTTAAGATCATTGAGTCCAACCAATAACCTAACACTACCAAACCCTCCACTAAAGCACGTCCCTCAGCACCTCATCTGTATGGCTTTTCAGTATCTCCAGAGGTGGGGGCTCTACCACCTCCCTGGGCCGTTTGTTCCAACATCTAACAACTCTCTCAGTGAAAAAGTTCTTCCTAATCTCCAATCTAAACCTCCTCTTGTGCAACTGTAGGCTGTTTCCTCTTGTCCTACCACTTCTTACTTGAGAGAAGAGACCTAGTCCCATCCCTCTGAGGAGGTGCTGCTTCATGCCAGTGTCACCTGGTGCTCAGGTGGGCAGTGAGTGCCTTCTGGGAGTTTAGGAAGAGGCACAGCTATCTGCTGCTCACTGGGGTTTGTTCTCAGGACAAAGCCCTTTCAAGTATAAATCTAAGGTTTGTGCTCTTTTTGAGCCATTGCAAAGCTGGAATTAGTGCATAGAGTGTATTAAAGAGCAAGTTTGAAGGTAGTTAATCACCTTGCAGCAGCTGTGAGTTGAGTGGTGTCCCCGGCTCAGCTTCTGAAGGACACTGGGGCAGCGTGTTAGGAAGGTGCTGTGAATGCCTGATGAGGTGTGGCACTTTCCAAAGCCCCGCTCCAAAGCAGAGCCGTACTGGCTTTCCCGAAAAGTGTCAGTAGATGGCAGTAAAAGCTCGTGCAAAGGGCCTTCCGAGAGCTTTTTCTGCAACTCGCATTGTTTGTCGCTTAGGGATCCTTGTAGGAGACCTTGATCATAAATCCCGCATGCAATAAGGGCTTCATAATGCATCCTACAGAGTACATGTTGTATTGTTCCCTGAAATACAAAGTTTCATTTTTCAATAGAGAAGGCCCTTTTCTTTCCCCTTTTCTATTTCTTTTTCTTTTCACATCTAGCATATTCCCACTGTTCAATTTCCTTTGAAAGAAATGGGCAAGCTAAGCCTTTAATGTGCACTGACCAAGACATCTCTGTGATGGCTGCAGGGAAATGTAGGGTTGCTAGAACGAGGGAGTGAAAATGGAAAAGCCTCAGTTTTGGCAGACGGGGTACGGAGGGTTATTCCTTGCCTAAAAATGAGAATTACCCTTGTCAAAAATGTATTCATGCTGATCCACTGAGACAGAGCAGCCGGACGTGGAAAACCATTTTGCAGAGATGTACTTCATTATGGGAAAATAGTTAAGAAGGAAATTGAAACTTGATTTTGCCTTGTTTTGTCATTATCAGTAGCTATCAGGTAGGAATTTGGATGTAAAAAATACACGTGGGGAAAGAAAAATTCTTTTCTGCCACATGGTGACATTATATGCTCCCTTGATAATAACGTGATACAGAATTACTGATGCTTGTGAAGGTGAAGAGAAGCAGGCATACCTGCCACACTCCCACACTTTATTCTGTTCTTATCATTGGTATTACTTTTAGCACATTCTTCTCAGCAACAGTAATGAAAAATAGGTGAAAAACCGTTAATGAGATTTTCTCCTTTCATCTTACAGGGAAATGGTGCTAAAGACAATGTTATACACAATTTGCTTGAAAACAGCCTTTCGTAAAAGCATTGGTTAAAATTTGGGATTTGGGAGCTGCAGTGCAGGAGGTAATTTGGATTCTTTAAGCTGCTTCTGTGAGATGCTGTTGATGAAGTTGGTTACGGAATGTATGCCAAAGCAACCGCTGTTTGAATCATATTAATGGACGGGCAGGATGACAGAAAGGTAGAAAAGCCTTGGCTTGCACATCTGCCCTAGGTCTGAAATACAATGATGAGGATCATGAATGTGTTTCATGATGTTCCTCACACCTTCTGCTTTGAATCATCCTGGAAATGCCAAGTGGCTGTCATCACGGGGTCTGTGCGTGGCTATTGCAGAGTCTGGGTAAGGACAGAAGATGAAGAGCTGTTGAGGAAGATGGATTTGTGAGGTAGAAGTGTTCTTCCCTACACTGAGCTTGGGAGATACCCTGGAACTTCCTGGCCTGCTGTCTTCTAGTGCTGAGTGAAAGCCGAGCATCTGCAGAAGGCTCCAAGAGTAGCTGTGGCTCTTCTAACATGGTGGTGTTGTGATTCTTCAGGTTGTGCCTGAGATGAGCTTCGGAGAAGCTGTAGTAAGAGCTTGTCAGTTGTTTCTGACCCTTGTGGGCATGCTCAGGCCTAGTGTGGCATGGGTCAACAAATGGCCCTGGGTGCAGCTGCACCTGGCAACGGTTTGACCATGGGACCAAGGCCAAAATTATCCTCCTGCTGACACTGACTTGGTAGAAGTATTACCTTTAACTGGAGTCGGGCCAATGCTTTTCCCACTGGAAATCAGATGGCAACTTCATCAGCATGAAGTTTTTCCCACCTGATATTGTCAGCTGCATGGGTTTTTTGGTCAACTATAAGCAAAATGTATTTAAAACTCCCTATTTAGAGAAGTGCTTTTTCTGTGAAGGCTTCTAATTGTCTCCTCATTAAGATCACTCTGAACAAATGCAAACCCCTTGATATAAGGTAGGTCAAAAGTAAATCTGCATTGCCAGGATTTTGTAGTGTTTTGAAGGCTAGCATTTATAAGTAGGAATGTTGATTCTGGGATAATTTGATTTCCTTTTCTCCACTTTGTGAGAGTACTTGATTTTCCCTGCTTTATAATCATATATGTGTTCTGAGTTTCTTCACTTATCTCTAACCCTTAGTGGTTTCCTTTCTGTGAAAGAGTTGTGTGGATGAGAGGTGTATGGAGTGAGAGCTCTCCGTCTTCATTTTTTTTTTTACTAAGAATTTACCAGGGCTTGCTCAAAATGCAGACACTTTAGGATTAAGTATTACTAGAAAAGGTTCAAGGGAGATTTATGTGTGAGCAATTCTTATTTTATTGACGTACCTTTCCTAAATGCCTTCTCAAGGTCCAATGCCATTTTTTAAGCTGACTTTGGCTAATGATAAGCTCTGGGGTAGGAACTATCTTATGGCCCAGAGAGGTTCTAGTTATTTAGTTTTGAAATTCTGTGTGTATCTTATTAGGGTTTCTGTATTGTAACAGCATATGATCAGAATCTAAGGCCTAGTCCTATCCTCATTTGCTCCCAAACAACACTGTATCTTGAAGATACGGATATAACTTAATTTGCCTTTAAAATGGTGTTCTTGGAAGCCTTAACTTTACTTTGAAGTGTCATATTTACAGATAGAAAGGGAGAGACATTAAACTTTATATTCTCTCTTCTTTTCTGTTCTCCCATCCTGCCTGTCTTCAGCCTTTCTGTGGTGCTAACACAGGACCAAGGTGGTCCCTCAGGACCACCCTTTCTGTTATGTTGACCAAATGCTAGATTCACCTCAGAGGTTTCCCCTGTGGAACTTTTGTAGGTTTATTTTATCATCCTGGATCACTCCCTGGCCTGGGACTAGGGCAGCACCTCCTTCTTGAGCAGGAAGCTGTGTATTTGGATGGACGGGTAGGAGCAGGGCTGGCAGATGAGATGAATGGGGGAGGTGGTGCTGCTGGAGGTGGACTTTCACTAGATGGGGAATTGGACTTCCAGCTCCTCTGGAGCTGGCTCAGCCTCTCCTGCAGCTTTGTGTAAGAACATAAGCCTGAAGTAACGTGTCAGCCTCAGAGTCCTTCAGATTTCACCTTCTTCTCCTTCTGTTACTAGCATGTCTTTCACCCCTTCCTGTAATTGGAGATACTGTGGTCTGTGGGTAACGCCTACACACTGTGCCTGCAGGCCAATAGCTATTGTAGACCATTACTTTCCTGCTGCCTGAGTTGATGATTGACAGAAGCTTTCGCAATGAATTTTTTTTTTCCCCTGAGCTTGACATGCAATTTGTCCTCAAACCATTTGTGACGTTCTGGAAAATAATTTCCCCTCTTTTTAGTCACTTTGAAAATCTTTTGATGTTCTGGAATTGAGAGGGAGGAAAGGATTGCAGGAATGCTCCTTTTCAGAAGCCCATGCTCAGGTCTTTGACCTTGTAGCTGAAGGTGGTTGGGAAGGAATACATCATGAAAAATTCAGTGGTGATATTTCAGGGTGCTCTTCACACAAGTGAAAGCGAGATGGGAACAAATTCCATGAATAGCTCGTGCTCCCCAAGGTATATGCCATAGAGCATTGTTGGTTTTCCAAGATTTGAATAATTTTTGCATGTTAATGTTTTTCTTGATCCCCATTTCATTGATTTCATACTTAGATACACAATTCCAGCACTGCTATTCAGAAAACTGTTCACACAGAGAACATAAAGCACTTACCAGCTCTCTGACTGCCAAACAAAAAAACCTTCATTTGACTCACGTACATTTTAGTTTTCACAATACTTTACACTGATGGTTTTTTTTTTTTCCTTTTCATCCAGAGAGGCTGAGGAATATAGAAAATATGTGTTTCGTGGGACAGCAGGTTTCCCCACAAACATACAGTCATCTGAATTTTTGTTAAAAGTCAAATATCTGAGATAAGAGAGATTAGAAATGTCTTTTGCAATTTGAAATGTAATTGTATTTTTGCTCAGAAGAGGAATCCAAGAAAGGAATCTAAGGATTTTCAAGCTCAAAAAAATAATTGTTTTGATGAAATGCAAATCCTTGAATATTAGTGTTTTTGTCTCGGTGAATATTTGCTGTATCCCTGCTCAGAACTGAGGGAAATCCTGTCAACCTTTTTGGTCTTTTCAGCATTTACAGTTACATTTAAAGCCACTTAGGGATCTCAGCCTAGTTATTGCTTAGTGAAATTTAGTGAATTTGACTGTATTTACTAAATGCATTAGCAATTAATGAGGAATGGCAATGTTAACGTTAGTAGATGTAATTGTATCTACCCACCCCTCTGCTTAGAGCTGGGTTTTCTCAGTGCTGCTAGGTGGTACTGACCTGTCAAAACAGGGCTGAAGGAAAAAATTCTTTGCATCTGTGGTGATAAACGAGTTATTTAATTCCCACCTTGGACAGCTGTTTCATCTTTGGTTATGTGAAAGAGAAAGAAAATACCAGAGTTATCTTGAAATGAGGCTTGCAGGTTTGGGGAGTTGTTTTTTTTTTTTTGGGTTTTTTTTTTTTGCCAGTGAATAAGCTCATCTCTAGGAGTCTGAGTCCTGCAAATTCACTCTGAGGCTGCATTGACCATAATTTGGTGACAGCATCAGCAGCTGAAATCCCTGGTTCTGCTTTTGCCTCTTCTCTTGTGTGGCAAAAAGCAGCTGCATGGTGAACTGAATTCAGGAAGGTGAAAAACGGGGACTGTTTCTTCTTCCCCTTGGGTTTTTCAGCTGAACTTGTACCCAGCTCTGGTTCACCACGGTGTTGCACCAAATGTAAGTGCCACACTTAGAGGCAGAGAGGGACTGGAAGATTTCAGCTGGTTTAAAAACTGCAATTTTTGAGTGTCTAAGGCCAGACAAATGTAGAGTACTTTTCCAGTTCCTACCCACTAGAGGTTCTCTCTTGCAGGGCGTCCAATTTTCTGTCCTCTGTTCTGCAAAGTTTGTAGGCATTTGCTTGACATCTCAGTAATCCCAATGATGACAACTCCCTGTACTATGCAGAATCAAGCCTTGCACCTCTGGGTACAGGCTTGTAGCGTGTCCTCAGGCAAAGCTAAAGCATACAGCTGTGGCACAGAGATATGCACAAGAAACAACATAATTATTTACACTGTAAATGCTTGGTTCCCTTTGTGTTATTTCCAATATTCCCAATGTACTTTGCCGGTTCCCCTTGTAATACAAAAAAAATATGGCGGTTATAGCAAACTCCTTCCATGAATGGCACATAGTTTCACTGAAGTATTTCTTTTGTTTGCCTTCATCTAAACCCTAAAACTAAGCAAACAATGTTTCTGTGACACAGTCAGAGAGCTGGTATGAGAGAATTTGTCTCTAGAGACTACAGTGCATTTTCAGCTATCAACCTGAGGCATTTTGTGCTCTGTGAAAGCTGTTTTTGCAATTCATCTCCTGTCCATTCTTCGGCTTTTATGTTGTTGTAGGGCCTGATCCTGCAAACAGTGATGTGAGAGGTGGATTAGCTCATGAACACGTTCGTGACTGAGTTTGGCGTGGAAATTCTAAAACTAATCACATATGCATCTGTAGCTGTTGGATTGGGTCTCTTCCCCATCTCCCCCCTGAATAAAATATTCCGTAAACCTTCTGACTTGCACATTTGTAACACAGACCTGTAACAAAACCTGTTTTTTTCCCCTAAAGGTTTGCATTGGCTAGGATGGAAACCCCCTCACAGCTGAAGCAATCTATATTTTAAACATTTTCCCTTCCTGTGCCTCCCAGCTAGTGTCATCTAAAGTACAGCTGGAAAATCTCTTGTAGAAAGAATAATTCCTTTTCCTTTCTGCTTTCTGACTATTTCTGTATGTTTTACCTGAGACCCACCTGTCCTCAGGCCCAGACAATGTTGCTGTAATTTATGGATGCCCTTTGCCTGTGTCAGTTGCGCTGGAGTCTGCAGAGCTTCTCCCGCCTCCAGAAATGTTCAGAAACACTTGATGGTATCCTGATACACAGAGAAAGCTGTGATTCCTGTCCGCAGAGGGAAATGGATGGGAACAGTGATGGGGCCCCATAGATACGGTGATTAAAAGCAGACTGGGATGGGAAGAAGGGATTGACAGGAAGATAATGAGAAATGAGCTTGCAACCTTAAGAGTTCTTTATTTTACACTTGATTTCTTCTCTTAATGTCTATGTCATGTCTTATTTTTGCCGTAACCATTCCACACACGTGAAAACAGAGGCATGAATAAAATGTCCATGAAGCTTCTCCATGCCAGGGCTCGACATAGGAACCCCAAGACCTGTCTCCTGTCCTTTCCTCAAAGTCTGTGGCCCCAGAAGTGAAAGAGAACGGTGGCTAAATGGTGGAGTTTATTTCACTCAATTGTATGGCAGTTTCTGCAGGGCCACATGCCACGCTGCCTTAACTACCCCAGGACCAGCAAGTCACTTAGAGCTTGCAGGCTGTGCTCCTGTTTAATTACTAAAGGACTGTCAAGAACTTGCAGGCTTTGCCTGGGACCCACTCTGTCCCACTCCATAGTTTCCTTGTGTGCATGTGATCACAGCTGTACTGCGCAGCAAAACCTTGCATGAAGTGAGCGTGTGTTGATGACAGGCTGGCTACAGACTACCAGAAAGCTATGTTTTATGCAAGAAGGTCAGGATCTGATCTAAGCAGATATGGTGAGACTCATGAATTTTGTTTCTCCCAAGAGCACATAAAACTATGGTTGATCTTAGCAGGCACTGCAGGGAATGAAGTAATCAAAAGTATGACTGCAAGGTACTGTAGACAGACTCTGAGCTCTGTCTGTAAATGGAACACTAGCCTGAGTGCTGCTATCTGTGCAGCCACAGAAGGGTAGAGCTTAGCTTGACTGGCTGAAATGTTTATACAGCGTCTCGGGAGGCTTTTTTTTGCAGCTGTGCTAAGCTTGGTGGTGCTGCAGGACTGTAGGACGCTATTTAGCCCCAAACAGGTATGTCCCCTCAATGCTCTTCCAGCTTCAAGCCTCACTGTGTCATACTCACTAGGGGTAAAGAGCCTGATGCTGTTTCTTGTTGCTATTACTGATATACCTTTGGCTTCTCTGAGATTAAATTTGTAATTCAAGCATTTTTATTGTTTCCCCATCAGTAAGTCAACCTAGTAGGTAGCTACTAGGGGTCAGGCAGAGGCTGGCATTTGGGACCACCTCTCCCAGCTCTCAGAAGAGTTTTGCTGCATGCTAGCAGAGTAGGAGCTCACCAGTCTGACTGGTGAGGAGGGTCCACTTCCAGCACAATAGGAAGGTAATCAATCATGCTACTAGCTTTTGCCTTGGCAAAGGCATTTAGCTATCAGCCAGCTGGTTAGCTGCCTCAAGGCCACCTGCTTGACTGAAAATAGAGAATGAGTTTCTTTCCCTTGCAAAGGGAAGTAGGGAATATTGACTTGTGTGATAATTTTAGGTGGATGATTAAATTTGGCCTCTTAGGCCCCGGTTGAAAATTCAATTCAGATGACTAGTTTTCTTTTCATACACTGCTGAGCAATCTTGTGTTCTGCCACCACTAATATTCCTGATGTTGATTGTCCTTTCACTTTAACAAAGCGTAGAAATGCCCAGCCTGCTCTCTATTTCCTGTGGCTTTGAGCTATCAAAACATAATGAGAACACTGCTTTTGGCCTACCTCAAGGATTCAGAATCTACCCTGACTGTCTTTCTGCATAAAGTCACCTCTGTGTTGACACCATAATGGGTGAAACAAATAGTCAGGTGAGAAGGGTCATAACTTGAATACTGACTTAGGTCGGATGTGTTTTCAAACATTGCAGTTAAAGATGTCCAGGCCTTGGACACGTATTTCCTGGTGGAAAAAAGAATGAAACCCCATACTGGCATGAACATAAATGCTGGAACAACCTGCATGTATGGTAGGCCTGTAAGATAAACCGCTGTGTAAACAGGTATGAGCGAGGTAGGAAATGCAAGGGCGAGAGGGGGGATAAAAGGACAAAGTATTCTATTCTGTGGTATGCTCCTGTGAGTATGTATATGCTGAGGAGTCCAAATATCTGAGCGAGAGCGAATACGTCTGAAATACAGCAAAACGGACTGCTGATGGAGGCAGCTGATTGCTTAGAGCTAGTTCTGCCATGTCACATATGCTTTCCTTATTGCTTGGTGCTGTTGCATAGACTAATAATACATATGTTTGATACCCAGAGGAAAATCAAATTGCAACTTTAATAAGTAACACTATTAGGAATATTATTTACTGTGTGACCCTGTTTTCACTAACATCACCAGACTGCTGCTTTAACTAATGTTAACTAAATCTGCTGCACCAGATCTCATATTTTTCAGAAGTCTGTTTATTCAAAAAAAGATAGAGATTCACTTGAGTTGTGCTTGCAAAAGTGGAGCCACCTTATTTCCCTCAGTTTAATGAATGCAGGCACACAGAAAGTGCTTTTGGGTGACAGATTCAAAGAAGAGTGCTCATATCATAAAGGGATCCAGAACAGTAGCAAAGGCTTCTGAAGAAAAGAATACATAAAGGGCAGTTTGGAGTTCGTGACTCAAAAAGTAGCATTAGGAAGTGAGCTTGTGATTGCTGAACATAAACTGCTAGATGGTTTTAATGGAGCTAGGATACGACTGAGTTTGGGTTTAACAGATAAAGCGGATATAGATAATAGGATTAGGAAATGAGAGAGAGATAAATTCATATGCTGTAAAGCAAAGGCCTTTGCCCTCAGCAATGCTTTCTTGTTCTGAATGCAAGAAGTGGATGACATTTCAAATACTGTCTCAAAAGAAGGCAAGGGCTGAGCAGCATCTTTAAGCTGAGCAAGGGTGGGGAGGAGGCAATCTGCGTTGCCTTGAAAAAGTCATATTCATTGCCTTTAAATAGGCACATTTGAAAGGTATATTTATGCAGCAAGCAAAGGGGTGATTACAGTACAGGTAGGTATAATGTAGATTTAATTCTGCCAGCCATAACCTCTCTAGTGAAACTGTGTAGGGCATGCTTTAGTATGCTGTGGGCAAGTGGAAGAGAAGCCCTGCAAGAACTTTGCACACATGCTCCAGTTGCTAGGTGGTGCCACTGCATCTTCATTAGCGTTCTTATCTAATGACAGCCAATACCTGTAGCAATCACTTTTCCTCTATCAAACCAATGTTTTGTACTGGCGTAATCTATACAAGGAATGGGAAGATATAGATTGCATTGTTGTATTGCTGACGAAAGATGGAAACACTTAACTTCCCTCTTGCTGGCTTTGAACTTAGCTGAATATAAATCTGTACCTGAAAGAAAAAATGTACAAGTGAATACAATTAATTGTGGGTTATAGTGAACAGGACAGATTATTCTAATACATTACACTAGATGCTTTTTATGTTATTAGTGGTGCCAGAAGGTTGAATTTAGTGTTTTTCTTAATGCATCACATGATATAGCACAATCATCAACTGACATGCAATATAAGACTTTAGTCATTAGGAGTGAAAACTAATGGACAACAACATACAAGAGGAGACAGCTGAGTTGTTATCACCTTGTGTAGAAGATTTTGCAGCTGCAATAAATACTTTGATAAGTGTGTTTATGACTGCTTGTTACAGAATGTGAGTTTACTGTAAATGTAAGTGTAGTTTGTAAGATTTGCAGGTGGTCAGCTAGTCCTCTTCTGTGTCAAGGGGAGGCTATGATTATCATGTTTTTGTAGGGCACAAGCACCTAATGTAAATGAGCAGAAGTCTGGTCATACAGTCTGACAGACCAGTTTTATTTTGCAAGGAAGAAAACCTAAGCCGTTGTTATGGGAATAAATAATAAACCACGAACAGCTGAAGCAATACAATGATATGACTGTAGAGTGGAGCTAAAAAATGCAAGCCCTGGCATGTGTGCTCAGTGCTAGCACACAGACTTTAACCACCTGCAGTCTAGTTCCAGTCTACGTTACCAGCCATTAGGATGATGACTCTACTTGGGATTATCTTCATGCGTTAGGAATACTCTTCTGAGAGCCTTGGTCTGAACCTCTCATGTGGTGCTCTTATCATGCTTTTTTCCCTGTCAGAGTGTGGAGCTGATGAGCAGCCCTGTACTACAGGCTGATGCTGGACAATGACAGCAGCTCCTTGCATCCCTTCAGAAGGGCACTGTGTATGCTGCAAGATTTGGGGAAATTTGGTAACCAACTTTCCTGAGATTCCTTGAATCCACATGTAGGATTTCCAGTTCTGCCTAAACCATCCAGATGTCCTAAGAAAAGTGATGAGATTGGGAATGATGCTTTTGATTTAGGAGATTACTCGTCTAATCGAATGTGGGCAGAGAGGCTGTGTGACAGGAGAGCCTGGTTCCCTAAGCTTCCCTTGTGCTAAGCGCACAAGAATGTATTTGCAGTTGCTAAGGTCAGACTGTGATTTCTGCATGTAGTTTTTTTCCCTGGCTGCCATTTTACCGTTTCTTTCTTAATTTTTGCCAGTTTTAATGTAAGGGTCAGTTTATTTACTTTTATTTCTTCCCCCTCCTTTTCTTCCTCTTTTTTTTTTTTTTCCCCAGATGCATAAATAAACAATAAATTTTCAAAGAATTTTCATTGTTTACTTATAGTGAGTGTTTGCCTCAGCTCAGATTGTAACTGAACCTGGCAGTGGAGCATATCAGCGCTGCAAGAGAAAGCAAACTCAAAGCACATGGAATCTTTTCATAAGGGCTGGTCACTCCCTTGTGGTGGCTGTGCCATCCACAAGGATGGGCAGTCCCCGGTAGACACCCACTTTCTGGCAGTGGGCATGGGAGAAGGCGAGGCAGAGCCCTTTCTGCCATTGCTGAGACAGTTGCATGTTTCTGTCGGGTACAGCTATGGGGATGGGAGATAACGACTGCTGAGGACACAGCAAAAACAAAACCAACCCAAAAAACTAGGGAAACCAAAATCTGCTAGGGATACTTACTATTTCCTGACTGAAGTTCCTTTAAAAGAAACTCAAGCAGATAAATGAGTCAAGAACCCACCAGACAAGAAAAAGATACTCATGTGTAGTAACTTCACATATGTCATTAGCCACTTGAAAGAAAATCTACTGAGCTACCTTAAAGCAAGTGTCTGCACGTGTCTGGGGCTCAGCAAACTGAAGCCACAGATCATGGAACGGTATTGGACAGTAACGAACTTTGATCATTACAACATTCATTCTTTCTGAGAGTTTAAAAATAAAAGTGTTTTGCTTAATATTTTAGGTAAGGAAATAATATTTTTGAGATTTGTAAGCAGCAGCCAGCTGTATTTTATTTTTACTGTTACATGCACTGGGAGCACAGCACAAGCGTTTTCCTCTGTCGCCCAGTAAGTGTTGCTGGGGTGAAAATGATGGATGCCGCAGTGCCCAGGCCTGAAGAAGACCGTGCAATTCCAATCTCGAGATTGTCATGATGAGACAGGATTAATTCCCTGCCCTCTGCTCATTACAATTTGCGGCACTGGAATGAATATGTTTCATACTACTAGGTGCTCATGTTGCGGTCTTCACTGCAGGCTCTGGAATAAGCAAGAAGAGCAAGAGGAAGACAAAACAGTGACAATTGTTGCAAGGAGTCAGACAGTCCTTATGAGTTATATAATAATAATAATAATAAGGAAAAAAGGGTCTACTGCCATGTGGGAAGCTTGTATAAAGCAAGCAAATGACACATTAACCTAATTAGGATGGTAAAAGACATGACTAAGGTTAAACCAATTGATTGTTTAGACCATTATTTTGGATTTCCTTCAGATAAGCAAAAATACCTAATATCCCCAGAGGATCCCCCAGCAGCCATCCACATCAGGGTCTTTCCATTTACAAAGAGCAGAATAAAGACCAGGATCTTGGTGTCTAGAAAAGGAACTTTTGGGTACAGGTGAGAAACACACGTCTTCCGTCCTCTGAATGTTTTCAGCATGTCTCCTGTGTTAGCCCAGCTCACTTGCCTGGTGTGGGAGCAATGATGAAAGCAAAAGATTATCGAGACAAGGACTTAGAGAGAAACTCTGAGGATAGAAGAGAAGGAATATGAGAACTATGTGGATGGGAAGGATAACTTTGCACAGCATCTTCTGAAGCAGCAGTGCTGCATTTGCACTTCACCAAATCACTTAGATACCAGGTTTGGGAAGTGGCTCATGCCAATCCGACGTACAGACTGAGACAGTGAAGCAAGGGAAGACAGCTTAACCTAGATGGAGATAAACCTTTTCTCTTTTTCTATTTATGCTGACCTGCAGGTGAATAATTGTCCATCAATGTGGAATTTGATAGAGTTGGCATTTTGAACTACTTCAGTATGCTTTTTTGCTTCAAGAAATATTGAAGTCCAGATAAAAATGGAATAGCTGCCTGGTAATGAGATCATTATATATAAATACTGAGTTGTGCACGGGGTATAATGATTCCTCAGCCCAGGTATGCAGCACATAACTATTAACTAGTAAGCACAGCCTGCCTTACAGATGTTTCTAGTGCTAACACGCATAAACCCCTTCAGCATAAAGTTCAAGTTACAGAGTATGAGTGATTTGGAATATGTTATTTACAGGTTGTGTTAAGGGGTGGAATGAACTGGGGCTGGTTATTTACTTTTCATGTGGAGTTTTAAAGAATTCTGATTGAAAAGACAAAGAAGCAAGAGAGGAAGATGGTAAAGGACGAAAACCGTATCAACTCTCTGTGTGAAGTTCAGTTCCCTTTCAACAGCCATCCCCTTTGCACAGCATCAAGCGTGCTGTAGGGAATTAACAGTTAATAGCAGTGCTGCCTGAGGTGGAACTATGGTGAAATGTGCTGTGAAGCCAGAGTTCCAACTGCTCCTGAGCAGCAGAAACGCTGGGTGCTCAGTGCTTGTGCCTGGCCATGGGCAGAGGCAGAAGCTGCCCCTCCTGTGATGGGGTTTGTGCATGGAACTAGAGGACACACCTGGCTGCTGTGCTAGGTTGGAAAGCAGATTTGATTCCCTGAGCTGCTACAGGTTTCTGAAGTGATTTTGTCTCTAGCTTACAAATGGAAAACTTGAGGTAAAGAGAGATCAAGCCTGCATGGATCCCCTGCCTTGAATTCTCACCTCTGAGATAAAACCGTCAAAACTGCCTCAGAAAGGGTGAAAGCAAGTGCTTTAGAGATTATGAGGTGTTGATGTATGAGAATGGGGGGAAAAGTAAACACTGATGACAGATTCATTGTTGTTTGTGTCTATATGGAGAGGTTAGGTCAGATAAAAGTAACTGTCAGCTCTGGACTTGTTACCACGGCTTATATTCTCTGTCTCCATTGAAATCACCCATGTTACAGCTACCATACAAGTAACAGGTAGTACTGGTGCTGCTCATAATGACGAGAGAAAACATGCCCTATCAAAAAAACATATGCCAAGTGCATGCAGAAAAGCTGAAGAAGAGGCATTTTCTGTTTAGATGCTTGCTTTAGTGACCTTATATAAGTCTCTATGTTTAAGCTGAAATCCAAATATGCCTTTGAGCTTCAGAGTATCTAGTTATCATGTCACTGCACCAAAAGACAAATTTGGGATGTAGTGTTTGCCTTCTGCCACACAGGCTCTGTAGGATGTCCTGTGTATATTTTCCCTGATGTCTAGGAATGGTGTGTTGTTTTTTATTTTCCTGATTTGATAAAACAAACTGTCTTTTATGTATTAGAACAAAACCAGTCCTGGAGAAAATGGATAAAGTATGAATATAAGTTACTTGACTTATGCAAGCCTTGTCATACCAGTAAAATAGACAGCTGTCTGGAATAACATGCTAGCAGAGGTACTTGCATGACTAAAGGCAGGGAAGGGGAAGACATCTGTCTGGCTGTCTTGAGCTGCCAAGCTCCTACACCCAGCCCTGGGGACTAAGATCCTGCTGTCACTGTCAATATAAAACCCGTTAGCCTGGCATTTAATGTGCCTTAACCTG
The DNA here is from genome assembly GCA_013401255.1 of Urocolius indicus. Taxonomy (NCBI): domain Eukaryota; kingdom Metazoa; phylum Chordata; class Aves; order Coliiformes; family Coliidae; genus Urocolius; species Urocolius indicus. Next base: position 70,850 of record WBNH01009934.1, on the reverse strand, counting down.
GAAAGCTATATTTAAGCTAATAATCCATTTTTTTTTTTTTAATATGTGTGAACTAAGTGGATTTTAGGATCACTTGCAGCTGCCTTGCATTATGGATGCAGAATGGATTTGTGTCAGTCCACAGAAAGAAATACTAAAAAAAGAGAATTATTGTAGTGGCCTGTTTCAGGTAGTGTGTCCTGCTAAAGTGGTGACACAGGTACAGCCACCCTGAGCTACACGAAGGGATAGACTGAAGAACATTAAGGGATGCTTTGTAACTTCAGAGAAATCAAAAAGGCCATGGCTTTTTCATAACAGAATCTTGAAGGATTTTCTTCTCTTTTAATTTCTTTTTTATTCTTCTTTATGCTATCTCAGACATTTTCAATGGACCTACTTCAAAGTCTGAAAAATGAACTTGACCCCTTCTGGCAAAGGCTGGGCTGGGCCAACAACAAAGCTTCTCAGCTTCAGATTGTGTGCCTAAAGCAGCCTTAAAACATAAACCCACATCAATGAGTTAATGGGTCATTAAAGCATTCTGCGTTTCTTCTTCTGGAAAACTTTCCCGAGTTAATTAGGCTACTGTAGAGATTATGAAATTATATTTTGTAGTATTCCCCTGGCAAAGTGGCATTTGAGGCCACTGCAGAACATCCTATACACTCTCTGTCAAGCCACTACTAGGCCTTTTCCTCTTCACCCATCTTGGAGTAGGGGAGAACTGCCCTATCTCTGAAGAGCTCACACACTCCATTACACTGTAAACCAGTGCTCAAGTCTTGGTTTTTCAGTGCAAGAAACTCTGCAGTTGTGCCTGCCTTTGTCAGTTTGTCCTTTCCTTCTTGTGGCTTTATTAAAGCTTCATAGTGAATTTACAAAAAAAAAAAAAAAAAATAGGGTCATTTACTTTGTTAATCCCTTGATAGCCCTTCCCTTTTGTTCTCCTTTCTCTTTGAGAGAGATTTACATTGCCACAGAACATCTGCAGTGGTGCTTGCATTGTTTTTGTTTGTGTGTTTGTTTGCCTGACATTGTGCCAAAATTAATTGTAAGGGAGGTAAATGGTTTGAGGGGAGTTCACTGGGATTAAACTGTGCAGAGATTTCAGAGTCATGTATTTAGCTTCTTTTGCCTGGTGGAGGAACTGAGGTCTTAACATGCAAACAACTGTGTTTCAAGTAAATTAAAAGCCACTTATCTGACCTATGCTCATTATAGAGTTAAAATGTGGCCTATCATCACCACAGCACTTTCTGGTCTTCTCTGCAGCCACAGTGTTTTAATGTGTCTGTTTGGCTATGTAATTTATTGTCCTTAGGGCTCCTCAAAAACAACCCATTTGGCTGAGACAGGGTCATGAGACCTAGACCAGTTTTGTGCTATTTCTCTCCTAGCTGGTCAATAACTTTTGAACAGTTGACCATATAGCAATTGGCAAAGCAAGGTCTCCTAACCCTGTGAACTGAAAATAGATCAAGCTCTCCAGAAGGTAAATCTAAAGCCTGAAGGACGTTTAGAGGAAAACTGCTTTTTAAATTGAGATCTTTAGATATTATTCCACACTTTGTAGCTTCTAGGGCTTTCTTCTTTTCTCTCTGCTTGCTTTATGTGATTGCCAGATTACACAAAAGAGAAATTAAAAAAAAACAACAAACCACCATAAAATCATCATGGAAAGAAGAATAAATAAAAATACTTGCAGATACTGCCAGGCAAGTCAGGCAGCATTTTCAAGGCTGTCCTGACTAAAATGAGATTTAGAATTGATATGAGTGACAGTAGCTATATAAAAATAGTTGAGAAGAAATGTCACTTGTATTAATCCAAGATGGAGGCAGGGGCTCTTTCCACTGGTGTTGCAATTGTACATGACAATGAGAGAGCAAAAAATACTGACATGCAGTATAAAGGTATTTTTTTAAAGTGGCAGATGAAAATGACTACAGCCTGGACTTTAAATTTCCCAGGGAAAGGTTGTCTCCTTTATCACAGCAGGGATACTAGATGCCAGTGCTGATCCTTGCTATTAAAATTGCTCTCCTTTTTTTTTTTTTGCTTTTACTGTCTTCTGCCTTTTTTATTTTATTTTCTGGAAGTGAGGCAAAGTTCTTCTGTCCCAGATGTTTGTGCTTGGGTACAGCTGCCATTTCGCTTTTTTCCCCTCACTTATTGTTTCTTTAGGAGGGAGGAGGCCTGGCCAGTAAGAGAAAAAAATTGTCTTATTGCTGAATAAATCTGGCTAGAGCAGCGTTACCTCACCTCATGATGGGAGGGGTGCTTCTGCTGCACGTGCTACCTCTGTCTGGCCTGGTGGAAAAAGTATGGTCTTCATTTGGGTAATGGTCCCCCTTTACCAAATTATGTGGCTAGCTTCAAATCAAGAACATATGTTTTTTTCTTATTAGCAGGGTTGCTAGCAAGAGACTAGAATTCTGCTGGAAAAACACATGCTTAGAGAGTAAGAGTTCCCCATGCTATTTCTAGCAAGATCTTTCTTTTATTTAAGCCTTTCAGAAATGCATTGTTTAGCTGGAATAGTGTTCGAACCATCAGGACCCTTCTTAGCAGAAAATCTAATGAAACCTCTGCCACTGACAGCCAAAAATAGATGTATTTTTTCTCACTGTTAAGTGTGACTGTCCAGTTGCAAAAGCAACTCTCCGAATATTCACCTGTTGTGTCACCATAAGACTCACTGGGATGGGTAGAAGCTTTCTTTTCCCCTGTTTATGAAGAAACATCCTTGCTGCCTCTGTTAGGGAGGAAGAAGTCAGAGCAGGATCTGACCCCCCTCCGCAGCTGTGCTGGCAGCAGCAGCGGTGACAGAGATATGCTCTGAACACGACGGCACCCTTGTGTAACAGACATTCATTTGAATTTTCAGCTCTTTCTTTCCTCTCCCAACAAGCTTCCTTTGGAAGAATGCTGCATCATAGGCCACAGAATGCATGCTCTGCCTGAGTGCAGGGAATCTCTCTGAATTAATTTTGATTTTTATTTCCTGCCTTATAAATGCCTTTTGCTTGGGATGAACTAAGTGGCAGTGCTTTTGCACATGCTCTAGGGATAAGTGGTGATGGCTAATCTGCGGGCTCAATATGGTTCCTTCCTCCCTTTTTGCCTCAACTCTTTTTTGTCTGCTTTGTATTAGGATCTGAACGTCCTCGTTTGCTCCTAAAGGATCCTAGCAGGATCACGAGATGTGTTTTGGCAAATGTGAACACCAATACTCATTGAGCCCCCAATAATCCCATCTGCTCTGCAAAAGTATGCTTTTACTCATGAGGTGAGAAATAAATCTATCCCTTTCTAGGTGTAAATTAGCATTTTTAACAACACATTGAAAAAGATGTAAGTGGCACTGATTATAATGTTGATAGGGCACCCAAGGACCCCCAAAGCATTGCTGATTAGGTAATGAGCTGGCCAACCTGTTTATTTTAGTGGTTCAGGCACCTCTTCATTCTTTGGTCATAGATGACCAAATGTACACGGTGACTGTTAATGATATACTTCTCACTATCACCAGCTTGCATAAATTAGCACATAGGCAGTGTATTTGTTTTTTAAAAAGGAGGCAGCCAGGGTGGGTAGCCACCAGCAGGCCTGTGAAATGGCGTTTCATGCAGCTACAGGCGGTGTATTGCTGGAGCCCAGCTGCAGTGTTTCACGGCATGCCCTGTCCACGCCAGCCTCACCTGGCCCGGCCCTGCCCTGCAGGACCTCACTTCAGCCTGGCAGGGACAGGTTGGGGCTGGTGCATGGGCCTCTCACCGAGGGTGGTCCCCCGTCCTTCCTGCTGTGTGGTGGTGTCTGGTGCGTGGGAGAGGACAGAGAAAAGGTGGGATTTCCCTCTCAGAAGATGGAGCTGGGGGGCAGGGGTCTTGTGGCAGGGTTGGAAGAGTAGCTGGGCCTCCTCTCTGGCAGCATGCGGAAGAACGCCTCTCTGGCAAAGAAAATGCAAGGCTGTGGTCACCAAGGATGTTTCCAGGCATTTTTCTCTTGAAATGAATTTTAGACAATAAGCTATCACTAAAATAATCCTAGCTGCTGTCATTCTTTGAGCAGGTAGGGCTGTGGTGGGAGCTGGGATGTTAGACTGGTGGAAAGCAGCAGGGCTTGGCTTGGAATTGTGAGCGATACGCTAACACTTGGCTTGTCATGGAAGCGGGATAGGAAAGGCCACGTCTCCATAAGAGACTAAGTACCACTGACTTAGAAATTATAAATGTCTGAATACTAGACCTAAGCAACCTGAGTTGCCCCTTGAATTTTAAATGCCAGCTTAGCTGTTGATTTGAACATCTTTAACTGGAAAGCATTCTGCAAGTTATTAACATTGAATAACATTAAGTTCTTCATATATTTGTTTGTTTGTTTTTTCTCTGCAGGATTGGTTCCTTTGTACTGCATTGGGTTTGTGCCTCGGGTTCCTGAGGGTCTCAAAGGCTGTGCTTGTTGCTGCAGATTGTTGGAGAGGAGAGCCTTGCTGAAGACACAGACTTATATGTGAGCTTACAAAGACACAGAAAAGTCCATCTTATTTCATTGTGTGGGACAATGGCTTTCAAACACATCCTGATGAATGCATGGAAGATAATATGATCCCTTCCTGCGTAAGGAAGTAGTAACACCCTGGATTTGGGGCGTTTTAGTGAAGGGAAATATCTACTAATACTGTTGTGTAGTATTAGGACAAAGGAATACGAAACAAATAGGCAATTGGTAATTTTGAAGCCATGAGTATATATAGAGCGACTAGTAGAAGTGCATATGAAACACAACTTACAGATGTTATTTTATCTGTGCTGCTCTGTGGAGATCGGTAGTCATCCCTGCTGTTACTGATCTGGAAGCAGATATGTGGTGGCAATGGGTAATGCCAGTCTGCTGGAACCTCCAAGTCTGACATACACCATGAGCACCTGGGTTTCTGTGATATCCAGATATATGTTTTCAAAAAGCATATATGATTATGAGATTAATACTTGCCATTAATATACTGGGTATTGATGTTTGTAAAGTAGTCCATATAGTCTGGGTGACGTTCAAAAGTTTACTATGTCAAATCGGTGCTAAACAGAGGCACAGGTTGTATGTCCCAGTTTCTTTTTACAGTTTTAGTGGTTTCTTTTTACAACTAGTCATCACAATAAAAAAGATTATTCATTATTCCAAAATGTGCATTTTCTGTCATAGAAAGGCAAAAAATAGAGAATCACAGTATACCGTAACTCCATATAGTCAAAGCTTTATTTTAGGAATGGAGATCTGCAAGTATGGGGACAAAAGTGACCAAGGATACTTATTCAAAGGGCTTGATTGGCCAAACACATATCTTTTGTATCTAGAGAAGGAAGAACAGCTCTGCATAAAACAACTAAGTCATTAACTATATCAGTAAAATGGAGTGTAATGTTTTAATAATGAAGACGTATCATATGTTGTTAAAAGGTTTTCTGTAACATATATGCATATTAGAGCTATAGCTACATGTGCAATATTGAAATGATCGCTACCAGACCATGTCTGACATCCCTTGGTGTGACATATTAAATGTTATGACTGTTGGGGGGAAAGAGGTCTTTCCATTAAATAAAAGGAAATCTTGCAATGTAACTGACATAGGTACCATTTGCATTAAGTGCAACTGACAGCAACAAGTGTAAGCAGCACAAAATGTGGCATTCCAGTTTTACAGCGTGAGAGGAAGCTGCTCATATAGCTCTTCAATTAAAGCATTAATGGTGCAGCTAGTATGTTTTTCTGCAATGAAAGGTAATTTTTGCTCTCAGGAGAAAAATGTTAAAAGGGGTTGGTTAGTTTTTTTTGTTTGTTTTTTCTTAAAAAAGTGAATGGGATGGGCATAACCTTTAAGGATGACATTATGTCTTGGACCACATACCTGCTTGTCATGGTTTAGCAAGGAGTTGCTTTTGTTTAGTAACAGGGGGAGCGGGTTGCAGTGAAGACCCGGTAAAAGTTTTTTAGACTCTCCCCCGGCTCCTGGGTTCAGACCCACCGCCCGGCCTGGCTGGGCCAATCTGGCGCCTCTGCGTTCACTTTTTGAGGACGGGAATTTGAGGGGCCAGGCAGGAGGTGTAATAGTGGTACAAGATGGAGGCGACCATGCGGACCCCACAGTCGGAGAAGGAGGAAGGATGGAGCATCAGACCAGAGACCCCTCTGCAAGCCGTGGTGAGAGTGCAAGCGGTACCCCTGCAACCTATGGATAGCAACAGCAGAATTGAGAGCCAGCAGCAGCAGCAGCAGCAGCAACTTCATGTGAGTGTGCCCGGACGGGCCAGAGACTGTGTGGGGGAGGCGGTCATGGCACAGGACATGCTGGAGAGCCTGTGCGCCGCAGAGCAGCCCCACACGAGAGGCAGAGAGGAGCAGCAACTTTTGGGACAAATGAGCATCGGTACAGCCCGTGCAGGGCTTTGGGACAAATGTGCGTCGGTGCAGCCCGTGCAGGGCTGCCATGTGTGTGTGGTACCTCACGGACTTGCAAGGAGGACTGGTGCGGAACCCACTTGCCCTGAGGTGAGACAAACGGCAGAAGCCACCAGGAACGGACTGACTGAAACCCCCACTCCCTGCCCCCCTGGGCCGTTCAGGGGGGACGGAGGTATAAAACACCGGGATCAGGGCTCTGAGCCCGGGAAGAGGAGAGGGGTGGGGAGCAGGTGGTCTTAAAGGGCTGGTCGGACTCTTCATCTCTGTACCATTCTGTGTTGTTTTGTTTTGGTTCTGGTTTTTGGGGTTTTATGTTTTAGTTGGTATTAAATTATTTTCTGTTTTCTTCCCCAAGCCGAGTAGCCTGCTCTGTTTTGTCCTGCACCTTAAGCGGCAATTAAGCTCTCCCTGCCCTTTGGCAATCCTTAAGTCTTCGGTACTTGAGGCTAATCGTGGTCTTTTGTTCCCTGATGGGCAGAAACCACGACACTGCTATAGGAAGCAGTCACTATGGAGGATTAATTTAAATATGCTAGGCACCTTTCTTCTCCAGAGTGGATGGATGAGAAATGTGAGAGGACGCTGGAGTGAAGAGAGTAAAGACTCCTTTCCTTACTGACCACAGAAGGTAGTGTGAGACAGCAATAAACTACTATCCTTTACTACAAGGTTGAAGTCAAAGACAAACTGTGTGCAAGGGCACATCTGAGGGCAAGGTTACTCCTTCATGTGGTATAAACACATCACACTTGGGTAGCTTAGATGCTGGAAACAGGCTAGCTGCAGCAGTATGGAGCTCTGAGCTCACTAATTTACTTGCAGAGCTCTGTGCTGCTGTAACTAGGGGAGCTTTCAGTTGAATCGTTTTTGGCAAGATAGATGATTGCATCTGCTGAGTCACCTTGCTAGCAGGCCTTCCAAATCCTGGTTGCGGCAGGTACAATAGTAGTTCCCCTGTGTGTAGAAGTGGCTGGTTAAAAGATCAGATTCGTTGTTGCTTGTGGTGAGTTACAAGCACTTCCAGGCTCTTTTTCTTTGTAGGTATAAAATGACTTTTTCCATTTGTATTATGCTTGACATTCTAGGATCTTGGAAACACATATGGCTGCATCCTCAAAAATGATCTGGAAATCTAGGGAAACAATTGATGTTGTTCACACAGCTGTGCATGTCCTTTGGGATGTAACATGTACGTGTCATCATACCAACTCTTCAGTGAGAACTAATCCTAATGAAAATAGCCTATTGATTTAGATGAAGAATTACAGCTTGCACAAGCTGTAATTGGAAGCCTGTGGCCAATGGGGTTCCACAGAGATTGATTTTGGGTCCCGTCTTGTTCAATGTCTTGATCAACTACCTGGATGAGGGGACAGATTGTTCTCTCAGCAGATTCACTGATGACACCAAACTGGGAGGACTGGCTGATTCCCCAGCAGGCTGTGCTGCCATTCAGCGGGATCTCGACCTGCTTGAGAGTTGGGCAGAGAGGAACCTCATGAGGTTGAACAAGGGCAAGTAGAGAGTCCTGCATCTGAGGAGGAACAATCCCATGCACCAAGACAGGCTGGGGATTGACCTGCTGGAGAGCAGCTCTGCAGAGAGACACCCGGGAGTCCTGGTTGAACACGAACCAGCAATGTGCCCTCATGGTCAAGAACGCCAGTGGCATCCTGGGATGCATCAAGAAGAGTGTGGCCAGCAGGCCGAGGGAGGTTCTTCTCACCCTCTACTCTGCCCTGGTGAGGCTCCATCTGGAGTCCTGTGTCTAGTTCTGGGCTCCTCAGCTCAAGAGGGACAGAGAACTTTTGGAGAGAGTCCAGCGCAGGGCCACCAAGATGATCAGGAGACTGGAACATCTTCCTTATGAGGAAAGGCTGCAGGAGTTGGTCTGGATAAGAGGAGACTAAAGGGGAGATCTTATTAATATTTACAAATATCTAAATGGTGGGTGTCAGGAGTCTGGGACATCCCTTTTTTTCTGTTATATCTAGCAACAGGACAAGGGGTAATGGGATGAAGCTAGAACACAAAAAGTTCCATTTTAACATAAAAAAACCATATTTCACTGCGAGGGTGATGGAGCCCTGGCACAGGCTGCCCAGGGAGGGTGTAGAGTCTCCTTTTGGAGGAGGTCCTCTAAACCTGCCTGGATGCATTCCTGTATGACCTGATCTAACCCCTACCATTCTATGATTCTGTGATTCTATGAAGAATACGAAGCCAAGGCCAAGGCCATGAGTTTGCATAAACCAGTATGGCTATACTGAATTTGATCAGTTGGCAGTGGGGATATGAAACCTTTGGTACATAAATTTGAGACATGTGACTTCAAAGACTTCAACCACTTTGAAATATCTGATCCTGCAGTTCATCACTGATCTCTAGCTTTGAAGGATTATCCCTTTTCTTTCTTCAGTTCCTTGTAATGAAAGCTCGTTTTGCGATTGCTGTATATTCAAAATGATTTTCTGCTCTTAATTATTTTGAATAGTTTTTGACTTTGTTTTGATTCTTTATTTCCTAAAAAAATCACTACATTGCCAACAAAGAACAACTTCCATGAATCCAAAGAAGGTGCTAAATCAGAAGGAAGAGATTTGTGGTACAGTACATCAAACACCATGTGAGAGGTTTCCTACAGTGTGTGATCCTGCAGCTGCTCTGTGTAGGCAGAGCTTGTTTTCAATAACAAGCAGCACAGATCAGTGTGTTTTAAAAAATAAACCCAACAAACCAACAAGGAATCAATAATTAAAATCCTGTGCACCAATTTCCAGCTGGAATGAAACTGAAATTACTTTGTTGCATCATTTACTATACTTCTGGATGGCAGTAAGTGCTTACTTACTTTATTAAAAATGGGGAGAGACTGTTGACTCTGAGGTTTCCAGTGGTGTTTGGATTTGACCTATATTTTCATGTCAAATGCAAGTTTGTAATAGCACAGACATAACTGTTAGGTTTGTCTGCTTTGTTTGGTTACAACACATGGGACAGGTAGAGGGTAAGAGGTGTCTCAGGTGCTTCCTGCTCTTGCTGAACTGTGTTCCTTTTGCAAAGCAGAAGGCAACAATGCAGTCTTTGCAAGCCTGAGATTAGTTTTTCTATGATCCATGGGTATTATCTACATTGCAATGAGAACAAGTCATGATGGAGGGGAGGGTGAGTGCATGCAGCTGCACTAGGAGCCTTGCTTATCTCTTTACCTTCAGCTTGCAGAGAAGTGGTGTGGTGTGGTGTGGTGTGTGGACCGTGCTGGCTACTGGAAAGCTTCTGCCTTCTTAACCTATGTGTGCTCTCAACCTTTGACTTCTGTTTGGCATAAGTCTCCAGCAGAACTGGAGCACATTAAGCTGTTTCCAAGGTGTCAGAAAGGTCTTTGATAGAGCTGATCTTCCTAATTCTCTAGTGACAATACGAATGACAAGATGAGACTCAGAGGAGCCCTTTCTTCATCTGCAGCTGCAGTGACATCCAGCACAGCCAGGCTGTGCAGAGTCACAAGGCGTGGCAGGGGCAGTTGTGCTGCTAGCGTGGTCCCAGGCACCTTGGGACCTATGCAGGCAGGCAGGCAGGAGGTGGACTGTGATGGGACAAGGGGCAGGTCTGGAGCTGCCCTGTTCCTTCAGTTGCTTTGCAGATCTGTTAAGCTGTCACAGAAAAACAGTGGTGTGTAACCTCAAGGCTGCAGCAGCAATCTAGGAGCTGCTCAGTGACTGAGTTTTATGAACAATGCTCCACAAATATACTGTTTCTCACACCTGACATCTATTTGGCCTCAAGTATTGGTTAAAATAATACAGAGATTTATTAAATGTTGTTTGCAAGTTTCACATCCCTGTGCTTGGGTGACTGCTTTTCAGACTTTGTAGGCTGAGCCATTCCCGTTTCAAATGTTGTGCTAAAAGCAGAGCAAGTTGGCTGACAGGCAGGTTAAAAGACACTTGAGAAGAAAAAGGCAGTAGGGCCAAAAGAGCAAATGGCTGCAGAATTGTCACTTGTAGTGCTTCTAGATCCAAAAACCCACTCAGAGTCATTGTGTACTAAGACTCTGCCTACTTGGGAGGCTGGCAGAGCTTCCGGCTGGTGCTTTCTGGTTACAGCTCCCCCAGTCTCAGGGAGTACTGGAGTTTTCTAGGCAGGCAGAAAGGACAGAATACAGCTCTGCTGTTATGCACCAGCTCTGCAATTAATGGCTGGATAAGTATAGTAATGTGGTGCTATGCAATGCAAATGAATGACATCTAATGAAATGCAAGTTGATGAAAATGAGAATCAGCAGAAAGATCCTTTCAGGTTTAATTTCTTGTCTATCAACTTAGGCCTGCATGTAGGAGTGTGCTGGAGACAGCAATTCAAACCCTGAGCGGAACTGCTCAGGTGCTGGAGAAGCTGTGGTTACCCATGTGTTTTGGTTTAGGCCCATCCAGGGACAAAGGACAATGATTAGACTTAAGTACCACAGACCCTGGAACTCCCAAAGGACAGGGAGGTCTTATAGTCCTGGACAAAGCAGACAAGGCTACTCATCTTGGGGAAGAAAATGAAAACTTAATTTAATCTGCCTCAGACTAAAACATAACAAACAGAAATATCCAGCAGGAAAAAAAAATACAGAGTAGGGTGAATGATGGAAGTGCAACCAGCTCTTTAAGATCACCTTTCCCCCCACCCCTTCTCTCTTCCCAGGTTCAGAGCCCTGAGCCCAATGTCATTACGTCCTCTCCCCATAAGCAGATCTGAAGGCAGGGAATGGGGGGTGCAGTCAGTCCTTTCCTGATGTAACTTGCTGCTTATCACACTCCTGAGGAGAAGTGCTCCCCACCAGTCCTCCCTTGCTCAGGGTCTCCCACACACTGAGCAGCCCTGCATGGGCCACTCTGATGGGCGGTTGCAACCCCAGTTCATCTTCTCTGGGTTGGGATCTAAACTGCTCACTGCCTCTGACCCAGATTCTCCAGCTCTTGCCTCCTCTGGCAAAGGGTTTCTGCTTCTCATATCAGGCTGCAAGGATGTCTCTGGTCTGGCATCTCTCCTGTCTTTTCCTGGCTGCAGGGTCCACATGGTCATCTCCATCTTGCCCTTCCATCTCCCTAACCCATTTCAAATTCCCATCCTTAAATAGTGCTGGCAGAGGCACCAGATTGGCCTAGCCAGGCCGGAGGTGGGTCTGAACCTCAGAGCTGGGGGAAAGCCCAAGAACTCTTTACTGGGTCTGCACAGCAACTCCATCCCCCTGTTACCAAGCAAAAGTGGCTCCTTGCAAAACCATGATACCATGCCATGAATCCATGCCTGTGCTCTTGCACAGCCCATTGCAAAGATCTGTGTGAAGCAGCTTCTTCCTCTCCTGTTCCTCTGTTGCCAGAAAAAAAAAAAAAGACTCCCCTAAATGATACCCTACTTTATTTGGGTGGCACAGAACCAGAGCTGGGATGCAGCCAGAGCACTGAGGTACCTATAGAATCATAGAATGGCAGGGTTGGAAGGGACCTTTAGAGATCCAGCCCCTCTGCAGAAGCAGGTCCACCTAGATCAGGTCTCACAGGAACATGTCCAGATGGGTCTTGAAGACCTCCAAGGAAGGAGACTTCACACTCTCCCTGGGCAGCCTGTGCCAAGGCTACATCACCCTCAGTGAAATAGTTTTTTCTTATGTTTAAATGGAACTGTTTGTGTTCCAACTTCATCCCATTACCCCTTGTCCTGTTGCTAGATGCAATAGAAAAAAGGGATGTCCCAACCCCCTGACACTCACCCTTTAGATATTTGTAAATATTAATGAGATTCCCCCCCCCGTCTTCTCTTCTCTAGACTATATATATATATATATAAATATATATATATATAGCTGTATCTCCTCCTCATCTTGGCTTATTCCTGATTCCTATTCTTAATCTGGCACCAATCCTCAGGTTTCCTGCCAGGAGCCCTCTTTGCAAAGCCCAAACCCCAATCCTTACAGATATTTTGTAGTCATTTAGTACCAACCAAGCCAGCCTTAGAGAGCAATAATGAATTCTGCCTAAAGCTACTGGAAGAGCTTGTGGTGATAGTGTTGCTGAGCACATGATATCAGGAGCACCAGGTTGATATTGACCTATCAGACCAAATATTGTTTTGTTACTTCAGTGGCTGTAGCCTGGAGGGTCACATCTAGCTGAGCTAAGCAACACCTACAGTTCCCTAGCCTGTAATATCTTGACCCTTGACATTCTGAATGTATTTTCCCTATCACAAATGTTATGAAGCAACCAAGTGTTACATCTCACATTTTACAAGTACAAACTGAAGCAGAGAGGTGCCAAAGATCCTAGTCTTATGAAAATAGTTGCAATTTTAGCTTTTGTTCTATTTCTCAGTCCATCATAAAACAGGATAAAATGCAGTCTAATCTAACCTATAGTTTTTTGTTTTGTTTTGTTTTTTTTTAGGAGGGATGTGTATGTTCTTTACTTAATATTTTGATGAGAATTAAACTTCAAGCTAACACTAGAGTATCTGAGAGAATAAGGCATCCTTCTTTGCTTCCTCTGCTGTCTGGGCAGCTCATTGCATTGCCAGCTATCCTGCATCATTAGTTTTGAAGAGGATAAAAATGGAAGTGTGGCATGCCCAACATTGAAAATCAAAGTTGAAATCATTCAATAATCCCATTGTGTCCAATAGCTTGTTGAGAATAGGCAGAATGACAAGGAAATAAAGGGCTATACTTTTTGCTCTTTGTGTTTAATAAACAGTGTCTGGGCAGTGTAACTTCCTCCTACCTCCCACTACTCACCACTTTCCCCATTTTTTTGCTGTCCAGCTGCTAGGTCTGTTTCCTGTCAACATACTTCCAAGTTGATGTGGTTACACATCTGTTAGTGACTGGAATGTGAATTTCTAATTTCTGATTTTTTCAATTGTTGGGTTTTCCTTCCTAAAGATGGGTAGTTTATTTCCTGCAATGAAGCCCTTTGATATTGGACCTGTTTGCAAAGATTTTTAGGAACTCATTGCCACTATTCCCTCTACTGGACCTTTATAAACTACTGGACCCTTTTAGCACCTGCTTCCTGTTTTTATACACTTTATTTTTTTTCTCCTCCCAGTCACCTAATCAGTTCTTTGGTTTCTGTAAATCATCTTCGGCCTTTATGTCCTTTTTCTTATTTGTGTACGTGTGGATATGCATGTAAGATTGAAAATATTAGGTTTTCATGCTGCTACTTTACTTCCCAGCTTGACTATTGGGTGCTGGAAATTTCTTGAGAGATGCTGTGCACTGCCAGATCCCAGGAGTTCATCTGCAGCTGAACCCCATCAGTGGCACTCGGAGATGTAGTGCACAGCACTTCCCTGGAGACACAGGGTGCCCTAAGTAAGAGCTGCTCTGTTTTCAGTGCTCTACCAGACCACATCTTCTTAGTAAAACTTTCTTTCCTGTCTTTGCTTTTTAGCAATGTCTGCTTCCGTTCTACTTCAGTATTTTCCCCTGCAGGACTTTAACATGGGAATAATAGCAATACAAGCGAAGAGCAACGGGAGAAATGTCTTTCTCAGCCAGTGCCTGCTCATCTGCTTTAGCAGTGCTGTCTGCCTTCAAGATCCTGATTATCTTCCTTCATTAGTCAATACATTGCCTCACCTTTACTCCTACTATTGCCACAATTACCTCACCTCTGCTGGTTCTTTCTACTCAAAGATGAGATAGTATTGTCAGTTTGACCCAAAATGTATTTGATTTCTGTTTTGCTGTGAGATTACTCCGGGAAATTTTAGGCAGCAGAATTATTCCAGCAGTCTTAGGCATAGTGATCTGTTGCCTTTAGTTGTCACCACAGGGTTATATGCTAGTGCCTTGGTCATAGTTTGGCAGAAGAACGCCTCCGCCATGCCGCTCTGCTCTCTGGAGACTTCCATGCAAAGGGGAACATCAGGAACATAAAATGTGGAGGAGGCTGATGAAAAGAGAGGCTGAATGCCATAATGGGAATATCATAAAGTTGCATGTGTATTTTAAAGACAACCAGATCCAGATTCCTCCACAGAAATTTCCAATTATGCCAGATTTCTATTTTCCACCTTTAATATTGATGATACATTAGTAAAAAAGAATAACAAAAGTATTTTTCTCGAGTGACTGAATAGGCTTTGCTCAAATGTAAAAGCCAGAAACATCATATGGAGGCACAGGGTAGTCCCAGAAAAAAATAATAATCTGAAACTTCAGGGGTGCTGAACACAGAAGCAGGAACGTGGTCATGAAAGCAGGTACTGAAAGGGGAAAAATGCTTCCCTATAAGTGGCCATCTTGGATGTATTGCTAAGATTGTCTCACTCCCTCAAAATGTATTTACCCTATTTGATAATTAAAAAATATGTGAATTAAAAAACTGACAAGAGTATCTTAGAAAGATGTCATTCTTTCAGCTAGAAAAAAAAAAAGGCCAAAAGAGCTTTATGACTCTTGATTAATGATTAATAGTTTGTTAAATAAAAACTCCAACTGAGACAGATTATTGGTGAAAAATGTTTAATAGCAAACTAATCCTCCAAAAAATATTATTTCTGAGAAGCTGAGAGCTCAACGAAGGACTAGAAGTAAAAAAAAAATAATAATTTTTGTCCTTAGAATCATGTATGTTTGTCCATAAAGCCTTCAAGACTTGGACCATTGAGAAAATACAGATGGACACTTGAAGGAAAAGCGATGGTGTTATTGTAAAGCAATTGATACAAAATACATTTTCAGAAATAAAACCCAGGCTTATTTTTTGAAGGGCTGGGATGCCCAATTAATTAGAAAGCTTGGTTCTGCACGTTTACTGCTGTGAGGGCTTTTTGTGTCTAGATCATGGAAAAGTAAAATTTAAGCTAAAATTTCCCTTAAGATTCTTCCTCTGCTGGTAGCTGCTTTTTTCTGGTCCTTTCCTCTAGTAGCCTGCTGCTCTTTCCTCACTCTTCCCTTTCACTCCTACTTACTTCTGCTCCTGTGCAAGTTACCTGAAAGTGTATTTCCTGAAACCCTATGTTCAAATATCCTTTAAAAAAAACCCAAAAAACAACTGACTTCTGGATGAGATTTGAAAATACAGTAGTGGAAACAGCTGAATAATTCTCTATTTTGGAAGGGAAAAAATTTTTTTCTCTCCACTAGTGATATTGCATGAAAACTTTTTTTTTTGTTTGGGCTTTTTTTCTTATTTTCATTATCTTGACTACTTCAGGATTTATTTAGGGCTTCATTGTTTATGGTGTGGAGGTAAAGCACAGTTTTAGGAGCATCAGGGGGCACAAAAGGAAATGTGAAGATGTTAAAGAAATGATATGAATAGATGAAGAAATACGAAAAAAAAAATAGGAACAGCTGTCTGCGAGACTTTTTAAATGCCTGAGCAAATATGCACAGCTGTTAAATATCAACTTTCAAATATAGAACTATATTGGGGATCAGGGTTGAAGGATATAAGAAGACATAAACTGAAAGAAAAAAAAATGTGATAGTAACAAAAAAAGAGAAAGCATCAGGCTTTAAAAATGGCATTGCAATTAAATATCCTTGGAAAAAGGTAGTGAATTTTCAATAAGACCAGGTTATTTACTGAATGTCAGTGGATAGAATGCATTTTTACATGTTGGAATTGCTGTAATGAAAGTCTATAGTGGGAAAATGTTTTGTCTTTCCTTCCTATATTTAGAGTGTATTTAATGAATTATGTATAGTTTTGGCATTTGCTAAGTAGTGATTAGTAAATATATGTTCAGTTGGTATGATTTTTTTGCTAGAGGACAGTGTTTAGCTGGTGAGTTCTTACACTGGGCTTAATCTCCAGACACCGACTTCATTCAGGCAAAGGGACCTCTGTAGGCCAGATGACTCTAACAGGGACACGACTATACAACCTGGTTTTGTCCTGCCATTGGTACTGATTTCTTCTGTGATTTTAGTTAAGCCATTTTCATTAAGGATTTATGTCTAATACGAATGGTGATACTTTAATGAAAAGTGTGACTGTTTTATGTAGGGATCCATCTAGGATGTTATGAAGCAAAGAGCTTCTTTCACAAAAGCAGACAGAATACAATTAGACAGAAACAGAGATTACCTTCTATAACCCAGTGCCTCTGATCCTTGTAGCAATTACATCTTAGCTGATTGTGGCGCAGTGGCTACTGTACCTTATGGAAAATGGCTATCGGTGCTCATTTCTTTACAATGTGTTATACAACATCCAGATCTGCAGGGGTGAAGGCCTATGAGCTGGGGAACGGCTAACAAGGAAGTCCCTGGAGAATTCCCAGGGCAGGCTGCCTTGCTTATGAATCCAGATTCTGCTATTCAGGCACTGCATTTGGAAAAAAAAATGGCCTGCCTGTTCTGTATCTTAGTGCACTTAACCATGGAAAAAGGAGAATAATCTCTGTAATGTGTGAAGTGCTTTGAAGTCTTTTCTGAGATAGAGGGTCAGAGTGTTTAGTACCTTTTCCTGTGATGGGTCTCTGATACTTAAAATTGCAGCAGTGAGTCAGAAGAATCAATTTGTTGCTTCTATGAAGGCCATAATTCATCCTCCCTGATTGAAATGATCAAGGATGCAGAGGCGGCTCTTTGCTTCTGTGTAAACACTCCTTTTATGTTCCTTTAGCACAAATACCTGACACTAAGCGGGGATGCATAAAAGGAAGTCAGGCTGCAGGCTTTTTCCTGAAGTAGGTGTTCTGTGATGGATTAATGGCAAATCATGATACATTATTTATCAGATAATAAGTGTGATAATTGTTCTTATTTATCATGAGTCTAGCTCAGCTCATTCTCCTGTCATTTCTTCAGTCAAGCTGCCCCTGGGGATTCACCAGATAAAAAAACAGTCCAAAGGTCATTCCGACAATTTTTACTCATAATGGCATGCTGATTACCTCCTAATTGAAAAGTGTAAACTACAGCCACTGTAAGTAATGCAAGTGACCCCTGTCCTCTTAGCATAATGTGGAGGGACCCTGTGTGTGTGTCAGCCAGCCACAGGGACCAGCATCCCCTTCCTGTAATACTCAAATCTGCAGAATGAATTAGGAAGAAAGTTCTGTTATCATTACAGAGGAAAAAGCAAACACTTTCCCCATAGCCAAAGCATGATGTTGATGCATGGATATAACATTGCAGAATCACAGGATCACAGAATGGTAGGAGTTGGAAGGGACCTGTAGAGATCATCTATTCCAACCCCCCTATTAAAGCAGGTCCACCTAGATCAGGTCACATAGGAATATGTCCAGATGGGTTTTGAAACCTCCAGAGAAGGACATTCCACTCCCTCCCTGGGCAGCCCGTGCCAGGGCTCACTCTCACAGGAAAGAAGTTTATCCTTAAGTGGAACTTTTTATGTTCCAGCTTTTCTCCATTACCCCTAGTCCTATCACTGGAGACTACAGAAAAAAAGTGTTGCCCCATCCCCTTGACATACAGCTTTCAGATACTTGTAAGTATTAATGAGATCCCCCCCCCCAGTCTCCTCTGGGGTGAACAGTCCCAGACCCTGCAGCCTTTCCTCATAAGAAAGATGCTCCAGGTGGCCCTGCGCTGGACTCTCTCTAGAAGTTGCCTGTGATTTGGGCTCAGCTCTGGGGAGCGTGGTAGCATAGACTTTTGGACGTCAGTCAAAAATCTACCTCTTCTTCAGAAAGTGTGAAAATAGTGCCTTCATTTTTGCTGCCTTTGTATTTATACTTCTTTTTGCAAGGTATTGCAAAAAGAGCCTATGTGCACAATGAGCTTATAGTTGGAGAAGAAAAAAGTGGGATCTGTGTAAAATATCTTCAAAACTTAATGTGCCAGAAAAGCAATGACATTACAATGCAGGGAACTGGTTTTATTTTGTAATATCTCTCAGATACTCTGGCAGCATCATGTTGATACAAAACTGTAAAATACTGCAGAAGAACAAATGCAGCATGAACAGTTCTTGTCTCCACAGTTTCTCCTGAAAGCCCATATTGACTATGCAACATTGTTTTTCACTAAATCATGTTGTTTTGTTTTTTTTTCTCCATGCATTCTGCTTCACGTGCTTCCCTGTTGTTGTCAGTCCCACATTTTTTTCTGTGGGTTTCTTATGACTAGAGTTTGAAAACATCAAGTTTTTATGTTGCAGCTGCACAATCTTTGGCATAGAGCTCACATTATTTCCTCTCCCAAACTCCCCCAAAAACTTTTTATATAAAGGAGTATGATATACTTCTCTCAGTCTGTAGTTCCTATGAGTACAAAAGGAATACCAAACTGAAGAGAGCTTTCTGAGCAGCAGATAAAGCAGCATGTGTGCGCTTCACCTTCTGCAGCATTCCCTTTGGAAATACCATCCAGCTGCTGGCTGGTGGTAACCTCACTAAGCTAATAATTTCACATCCTTACATCATATTTTTTTTCTCTGGATTGACTCAGGGAAGCTTGGGAAATGATCTGAGCATACTGAGGCTCAGAAGTACCCAGAAGTACCCAGTGCCAGAGCATGATCGTCCACATGGCACCAACCGTGCGCTGTTTTTCTTGAAAGACAGTTCGTAAGATCAGTTATTAAGACACTGTATGCCTCTTGGGTTACTCATCCAGGCCTTTCCTCTCCTCTAAAATACAGGAAGAGCTTCAAGTTACCCAGAACAGAGAGAAGGGATGATTTATTGTGTAAAGCGATGACTCCTATTTCTATTTACTATAGACCTGAATAACTATTGTGGATAAACAGCTGTTCTACAATGTGGGCTATTTTATTACAGTTTATAAGCAGTGCTTTGTACACCACAGATCGTCTTTGGGTGGAATTAATTTTATTAGCTTTGTGCACCTACAAGGCAATTGTCTACATTTGAATTAACTTGCCTTTCACAAGAGAAATAGGTATTCTTCACCTAATTTTCTTCAAATGCCTGATTTAGCATGAGATTAATTGTGCCCGAGAAGTGACACTTTAATTTTCATTGATTATTAAAGAAGCCTTGACAACCAAGTCAGATAGAAATATTTAAATCTAATCAGATGAATCCCAATTTGTAAGAACAGAGTAAGCACATCCATAAGGAAATGGTGTTCTTTGAATACAGAGAACTCTTATTTTCAGATGTGTAAGTTGCTCAAGGTAAGCTACATTTTTGCATTAATAATGCAGTTTAGTCCTTTTAGATCGAGTTGTTGTGGTTTTTTTTTTCCCCCAAAGCTTTATATAGCTGATAAATAAAAAAAAGAAAAAAAAAAGAGAAATAATTACTGCAAGGAAAAAATATATTGGAGAGCCCAGTGTAGGTAACAGCTTCCAGGTGTGGTCACAACCATAAATGTTTAGGTCAAGGTTAGCAACCATTTACTCCTCAGATGTAGCTGGGCTCTTGGTTTATCACAAGAAGGAAATAAAAGAGGTAAGCCTAAAAGTAAAGATTCCTAGCATAATTTAAAAAAAAAATCTTTATTTTTAACACAATTCCCTGTATGTCATCATGTTAGAAACACACCTGTTATAAATAGCTGCCTTTTAGCTGAGACTTGTAGTTTCCAGGGAAAACACAGTCATTTCCTTAACGTGCATTAATTTAAATCTTGGCAATGGTGTACACTACCCACAGATACCTGGGAGTCTAAAGGGATATTTCTTTGATATGGAGGCACAAACTTGCACCCCTTTGAATGTGCAAATTGTAAGGATGGATGGCATAAACCAAGTCTAGAATTTTTGTTAAACAAACCAGTAAGTTACAGAGCATTATTAGTAGGTAGGCTTTGAAGCAGAAAAAGGAGACAAAATGAGTATAAATTAATGTATTTTCTGAGCATCTTTCTAGCTTGACCAGTAAAGAAAGGCTTTTTAGCCAATGTCTAATTTGTTTTAGTAATTAAGCTCATATTTACAACTAAATCCTTACAAGAATGTTGATCTGTCTTGTTGACTCTTAGGTTAAGATTAGTGAGCATAACACTTGTTTATTTACCTGGGTGTGCTTTTTTTTTTTGTGATTGGTGCCAGTGAAATTACTAAAGAATTTTACAGGCTTACTTCAGCAGAAATCAAGTTGCAAGATCAATCCTTTTTTCTTCAGCAAAGCAAAGTATCTGTTGACATGGTTTATCTTACAATGCCTAATTGAAGCAGTTGTCTAGAAACTTCATACTTGGGGAAGCTTGGAGGAACTGCAGCTGCTGCTGTGTCCTTTAAAACAATCTGTTTTACAGTTGGATTTTCTTTAAGCATTTCTTAAGCATGCTGATCAATATATACAAGAAAATATCATTTGCTGTAATCAATGGTATAATTCAAATCAGCACTTGTTATCTGCATGTGTTATCACATTAATGTTTTTACATTAGTACAACTCATTTACCCTTGTTCTTCATTACTAAGCAGTAATGGACCTTTGAAGAAAAAAAGGTCTGAGATATAACCCTTCAAGAAGCCCCAGGCCTGCTAGCAGAGCTCTGTAAATTGTAATGGCCTCACTGCCTGCAGTGTCTAGATGTTAATGCCTCTCACAGCTGAAGGCTATCTGCCTGCTGTGAAATGCACCAAGAGGGTTTTTTTTTGATTCCCTGTAGCTTATCCTCTGCAACAAATTTAATAGCAGCCTTAAGGACTACATCCAGCTGACCTAAATTTGCTCATACCTATTCAGTCATTGCCTGCCTGAGCTTGGGTGACCCGTCAGCCCGTTATGGTTAACATGTGTTAGTGGTTTATATTGGAAAGCAGGGAATGGTACCTGCTTGTTGCTGGGTTTAGCAGCAGCCAGTGGTGTGAATCCAGGGCACGACTTGGAACTGTGCTTCAGGAGCTTTTGTAAGGTGCCTTTCCTAGACTATCTGTGTTTTCCTTGGTAGGTATGACTTTAGTGATGTTGACTGGTACAATCAAAATTTTTCTGTAAATGAAAAGCTATGACTTTTAAAAAGAATGTGATTCTATAGAGAATTGTGCAAAATATGCAAAAACCACATAGTAATTTCTGAGTGTGTTACCTGGTGTTCCCTGCTGAGCAGCTGCATGTAATAGCAGTTGTTGGGTCCCTTGAGGTTTCATAAAAACCTGGATTACTACTGGATAATGCCTTATATTGCTGAGCTGATCCAAGTTCAAAGGCATGCCCTTCTATTTTGTGTCTCTTGAAGAGCTAATGATATCTCTGTGTGAAAGAACTATGTGAGCTGAGCAGGAGAGATGTATTAATGCAAGCTGGAAATGTAAGGAACAATGCCCTCTCAAAGGTAGATGTGTTTTATGCATTTATTACTGATGCATTTATTACTGTGCATCACTTACATACAGTAGCTCACCTCTAGCCTCACAGAGAGACAGAGCACAAATGGTACACATTACAGACCATGGATAGTTGCAGTCGCTGAGAACATCTAAAACCTTTCTTTCTGTCTTGCAAGCATTAAAGGTGATATAAAGGTGACCTTCAAACCTGGGTCTAATGGTGCCATAATTTCCAAGCTGTTTGGCTTTAAAGTTGTCTCTGACTGGTGTGCCTTTTCTGTTGTTTGGGGGAATGGAGTGGAGGAATTGTGTGGCTGTGCAGGAATGCCTCCAGATCTTGTGTCCAGTGAAGATAGTGGGCTTCTGGTCTTAGAGAAGAAGGCAGGAGTGTGATGGAAAAAGAACTTGAAACAAACTGATGCACATATTGGCACAGTTGCACAGAGAGTGTAAGGGGATGCACAGTAGTGCTGCTGTGAATCAACTACTGTACTTGGACTTTTGATTGTAGCAGCATATTTTTCTGTAATGTTTCTTGAAGAGCAAACCCGGACTCCAGGTTTTGTCTGTTTTCGTAAATATACTCTCAGAGTATAGTTTAGCATTTTTACAATAGGCCATTCAAACTAGAGTAGCAAAAAGGCATTATGTGAGTGCAAGTTACCACACTGTTTACCTTGATATGCCTGCAACTTTTAGAAAAGCCAGAGACTGGTGAGCATCAAGCAGATCATTTGGCATTATGGGCTCTTGTTTTGGATGACTGAGAGATTTTTGAGGATCAGGAGGAATTTCTAAACAAAGTTTGGTTTTGATCACATGCGGTTCTGGGTCTTCAGGGTGTGCTTTTAAGCATCTTTCGCTCTCATCTCCAAACCCTGCTTGAAGTCCTCAGAGACCTTCACCAAAGGGTAGTTGGGGTTTTGAGCCAGCCTGTTTCATCCTGATGCTAATCAATCTCGCCTCCTCCCAGTGAGTTAGACACAGATGTGTCTTTGTGAAAAAAGTTGTTTGCTAACTATGTCTTACAAACAAAAATGAGGCTCTCAAAGGCATGATTTTCATTTTACCCATAAATATCTGTGGTCAAACTATCCCTGTGTGATGCTGTGAGGGCTGGTTTGTTTTCTTCAACCATTCGCCTGGATAAGATTTTTGCAAGATGTGGATTCCTATACAGGAGTGGTGATTGCTTTGTATCCATCACATAGAGAGGACTGTACATTTCCAAGTGCAGCTTGTGCTTTTTTCCTTCCCGGTTTGCAGAGAGAGCAGATGATTGGGACTGGCTCTTCTCAGTGCACTGCTAGGCAGTGCTCTGGACTTGTGCAGAGGTGTGCAGGAGCAGCAGCATGGCTAGTTATGTTACCTGTAGCTGCCCTTCCTCAGCCTGCCTGAGATAGGGCAAAAGGCCTCACAGATAGCAATGTAGTCAACTGAATGAATGAAGGCTTTGCTTTCAGAAGAGAGAGAGTAATTCAGTTACCAAGTGGCTTTATCTTTTTTGCCATGAGTACATTTTAGTATGCTTCAAAAGTATAGTATGGTACCTTGCAGAGGTTGAAGTAGCATTTTTGTATCAGAGGGCAATTCCCCTTAATGAGTGGAGTAAATACTGCTGACTCACTCGCTGCATCCTCTGGCTTTGTGCTGTACCAGAGGCTCCTGCTGTCCTGAATGGATACTGGTGGCCATGCTTCTTGAAGGATCCAGTTCTCTTAGCAGCAAGAGGCCAGTCCCATTGAAGTTGATGTGAAAAGATTTGGCTAGATTTGCTTCTACTGACTTCTATTACAGAATTCATCAGTCCCAGAATGATATACAGGACTGACACTTGTATTAAAGTGGTGTTACATCATGTTTGACTTTGTTGCAGGTGTCCTAGACAATTTGCGAAGATGGGAAGTTTTCCATATCCATTTTGATAATGTAGTAAGTCAGAAGAAAATGAAAACTTGCTGTATTTAATGAGATGTCTGGCAGTAAGGGAGAACCTGAGATTTCCTCTTGTGTTGTATAGTCTGCTGGTAAGTTGGTAGTTGTTAGATGTAAGTTTATGGAGACACTGATAACAAACAAGGGAGAAGGTGTCCTGTTTCGTGAGTAGAGAGATGTTACCAAATAAAACCTAAACCAAACTTCCAATCAGCACTTTTCTGCCAGGCTTGGTGAGGAAAGTTTTCTTTCTTGTTAAAAATGACATTGTATGCCCACAGACCAAATAATGAAGACAAGCAATCCTCAATTGTACAATGGAAAAACCACTTCATGCTGAGTTGTGCATTTGTGCTTTTCACTGGCATGGTCTACCAACATATCTATTAAAGTAGTAAGAGCTAAACCCAGGTGAAATTTGTATCCCTACAGCCCTCCTTGTGTCATAAGGATCTTCTTGCTGTGTCATTAAGGACCAGTTGCTATACTTGCATTTTTGCTGGTAGAATGGTTGTGTTTGGCTGAAAGTCTACTGATTTCTCTGGGTTCTGCAGAAGCCAGTATATATCTCTGCGTACAACCTGTTTGTAGAAACAGCTTCCCATGCCTATTACAGAATGGCATGACTTCAACCTGTGGTCTCTTTTGCAATGCATTTGTGTTAAAAATCATCTTTGCAAATCTAGTGTAAAGCTTTTTCTAGATCCTATGTTGTTTGATTTGAGATGCTTGATTGCTGCCTCAAAGTTGGTGTGTGTGGCAGAAGAGCCTCAAAATTGTTGAATATGGTGTCGCATGTTACTGTGTCTTTCAGCATAAACCTCCAATAATTACTAGCACACGGGGCAGAGAAGCAGGGTAAGGAAGTGTACAGTACTCTTGTGAACAGTACACTGGTCTGCAGTGAGAAAATATAAGAAACGCTAAGTTCTTTGTGCTTCTGCATGAAATGTAAGACCAAAAAAAGACAAGAATTAAAGTCTTGAGAGATGTATATATATCTGAAGATCCAAATTTAGACATGTCTGTTTTAAAATATCAAAATTCCATTATTGTTTTTCTGAAGTTTTGCAAGTTTTAAAGACTTCTAACAGTTTAGCCTATAACTGTCTGAGTTAGGGGAAATTTTCTTGATCTTTTCCTGCAAAAAACCCAAAGGACTGCCTTACTGAGGGAAAACACTGAGGGTTTACAACTGCATGATGTATCCTTTCTTCCAAAGGATGCTGATCACTTGGCTTGTGGCTATCTGCTGGCTGTAATGGGAACCAATGGCCCATAGCAGCTGATCAACTGCACTCACCAACATGCATTTCCAATCAGAGCTGAAATCTGTATCTTCTAGTTCAAGATGACAAAGATTCCTACAGTACCTAAACCAGAATGAAGTCTGGGGGCGGGGGGAAAAGTTGAGATCATGGAATGAATATATAGGTAGGTGGCACACAATTGCTTAACCAGTATTGGGTTGAGGCTAGGCTCTATAAATACCAGCATCCTGTGGACAACATAGACTTTTTTTGGTGAGGCATGTTTGTGTACATACTCACCACTTAAGCTAAGCCTTTTTTTTGCTGTAGTCTTTCCCCTAAGCTATCCTCACACACATAAACATGCTTGGGCACTAACAGTGTCCCAAATTAAGAGAATTCCAAAAAGTTTCCCCTCTTTTGTGATGTTTCACTTCAGAGCAAGATTTTGAGTATGAAAAACACATATGTTGTGTACATAGTTGCAGGGAAAGAACAGGGAAAATCAGGACAGGCTGATAAGTGACCCAGCTAACCTCTCTCCCTGTACACAACACTCACTTTTTTTCTTCAATAAAGTCTCTTTCAAAGCAATCTCAATCTTTCATCAAAGAGATTTCCAGTGCACTCCCAATGGGTTTACATAAATCTCGCTGTTCTTGTTCTTTTTTTCTTTCACAAACCCTCCAAGTCCTTGTGTTTCCATTTCTTTAAATCTTTTATCCTCAGGTTGGTACCAATGGCAGTGCGGATTACCTATCAGCACCTCCAAATATTCCACAAAGTCCTTGCCTGTTCTCACCCTGCAGTGCGTACAGTCACAGATGTGATGAAAGAAATTTGAAAGGCGCAGCTAGGCAATCCTGAGCCAGGCGCAACGCATTCCCTTTTTTACAGCTTATTGCTTTCTCGATGTTTCTTTTGACCGATCATCAATCATTGTGGTGGTAACTCTGAAGTGATTCCTGAAATATCTGTTCCTCTGATAAAAGTTAACAATAGCACATACAGTATGAGAAAAGAAAGGCACTTTGGGCTTTAAGTTAAGCAAGTGCTTTATTCTGACTCTTTTTTTTTTTTCTTTTACTTTATTTTTTTTTTAAAGATTTTCCTCAGCAAGACCCCACCAGTTAGCCTAAGAGAGACCTCTGTGTGCATAAGTGGCAATCGGAAGAAGCAGAGAAATGGGATTGAAGACAAATGGAGGCAAGTGAAATCTGTGACAATAAGCTCCAGGGAATGGGAGAGGAGAGAAAAGCAGGACACCAGCTTAGAGTTTTCTTTCAGTCTCCAAATCTTACCTTTCTGATAAGTTTTTTAAAGAATGCTCAACTTTGAAAGCCTAGCAAGTTCAGCAACAAAGGCAGATCACTGCCTGCCAGATGAAAACAGGCCCTTCACTCCTGTTTATAATCTTTAAAAAGCCAATGAAGCCTAAGGAGCTCTGTGCAGCCTAGACAGCCAGGCTGTGCTTTCCATGAGCTCAGCTTCACAGCGCAACAGTGTGCCAGTGCCTCTGCACTACTGTCTGCTCTTGCATTGAGGGATGCTGGGATGGCCAGTACTGCAGGGCACCAGAGTCATTTGAGTTAACTTATATTTCTGAATTATGTCAGGAGATGCAACAAGCTTAAGTCTTCATTTTAAATGCTTCTCCCTCTCTTTGAGTTGCATTCAATTTTTATGGGATGGGAGTTGGAAGGGAGTAAAAATAACTCCTGTCTTTACCTTGCTTCTGCACTGGTAGGGCTCTTCCAAGGGCTTTGATGTGCTCCTTTGCTTGGGTTATTTCCATTTTAAGGCCTTGTACCCTTAGAAATGAATTGCCTTTGTAATTGAGCAACAAGCTGTGAATATTTCTCTGTTCTTTGATTAATCTGGTCCATTGATCAGAATCATTTTTGGGAAGCTCTGGAAGCTTCTAAGTCAGACTCTTAGAGTTTAAGATGTTACCATTCTTTTGATTAACACAAATAAAAGAATCCTAGCAGGATTGTTGGATTCTTTTGCTCCAGTAGTGCCACTGACAGTTCATTCTTGCCCATCAACTCTACAGAGAACATGCAAATGAATAAATTTACTTGTCATTAGTGGGCAGAAAGGCAATGGAAATGGGTTCAGTTTAGTCAGACTTCAGTGGCTATCTTCAGCTAAAGGGAGGTAGTTCAACAATGAGCTCTGACTTGCAAAGTGAGAAATCTGATTTTTTTTTTTTTTTTTGATGCTGGAAGAACCACCCATCCTTAACTTCTAAAGTAAAATTAATTTCTGGGGCAAATCCAGAAGTTACACCAGGATTTGAGTTGGCCGCAAGTTTAGGAGAAGCAGCTCTTAGTGGATTTGTGTTGCACAAAAGTTTCCCTTAGATTCCAAAATATGTAATCAGTGAAGAAGTTGACAGATTTGGTAGTCTTTTAAAAGTTCAAACTACCTCATTTTCTGTTGGAAACTGTTTCTTTGGCTTTCCCCATTCTGCTTGTAAGAGTTGTCCTTAAGACCACATAGATTATGCAGTGGCAGTATAAAAATGTGTAGGTAGAAAGGCTTACACTGCTAGTATTTCAATGTAAAAGCTTGAGCTTATAACAGATCCAACATCAAAATGAAGAGTAGGTTACAAACCTGACAGTTGGAACTAATGCTATCACAGTTACTCAAACCACCATTATGCCTTCAGAAACAAGTCAAACGAATAAAACAAGAGGGAGTTCTGGACCCCCTGTGGTGCAGGAGGAAGGGATGAGGTTAGACTGGGATTGTTTGGTCTAGAAACAATAAGTCCAAGGACATGTGGTGTAATAGGTAAAGAAAACTGCTTGTTCATAAAAGTCGAGGATAGGACAAAAATGGGCTTAAATTGCAGTGGGGAAAAACTTGATAAAATATTTGGAAAGCTTTCTCAAAGGCAATGATGGTAAACCGCTGGAAAATGTTCTTTAGGTGTCAGGGGCCTCTAGATGTGGGGCCTCTAGGAAGAGGTTTGAGACAGGTCTGTGGGGAGTAACAGTGAACCCACAGGAGTCCTTCTTGGGGCAGAAGCCTGGAATTGATGACTGACTGTGGTCACTTCTAGCCCTGTGTTTCTGTGACTAACAGAAACCCCTCTAGCAGGAAAACAGTGAGCCTGGTGCAGGCTTACTTTGCTGGAGTGGGATAAAGGGGAAAAGATACTGGGACTTGATTTGTGTTCCTTTGTGTCTGCCTCAGGTTGCTGACAGTCTATGTTTCCTGCATTAAGTAGGATGAAGAGGAAGGGATTATACAAGAGTCATAATTCTGAGTTCTTCGTTTTAGTTTCCTGACAAAAAAGGACATTGAGCTTAATATATATGCACTATACCAAAATATAATGCTGTGTAATGAAAATATCATTTAGGCTAGAGTTCAGGTAGTGTAAATTTCTGTTTATTTGCACAATTCCAGACAACAAATGGACAAGTATGATTTCTTGCTCAAAAATAAGGCATTTCTGGGATTTCTTGTACCATATGCTGTGTTTATATTGGAACAGAAAATAAGTGCATTTCTGTGCCATGTTTTGCAGACTATTTTGGGTGATAAACTGTGTGAGATCAGTAAATGACTATCACTGGTTAACTGTATCGAGAGTAGTACAGGAGCTATGCTCACTACTCTAGGAAGGCAGTGTTCTGGGTCCTATGCACCACTGGGTACCCTTCCCAGTCCTGTTCTCTATGCTTATCTGATGGTTCTAGATTGTGGTGTAGGTCCAGGTTTACTACTATATTCATTAGATGGGTTTACTGGGGAGGATTGGGCAGGCTTGTGGACAGGATAAAGGTTTTAATGTGTTCATCTTCTTTGTGCCACCAGTCTGAGGAATGTAATTTTGTGTGTCCTGATGCAATTGCAGCTCTCTCCCCATCTGAACATCCACCGGCATCTGCTCATCCACCAGCATCTGCTAAATGATAGGTTTTTGTTTAGGATTTGGGCAGAAGAGATTATGAGACGTGTGTTTGGCTCTTTGGGAAGACCTCCAAAGAACCATTATTCATTATCAAAATGTCCAGTGTCAGGATATGGATATGATTTTTTAGGTCACTAGTACCTAACATATGTCTATGATTCTGGCATTTGAAACCTCCCCATGTTAGATATAGCTCTTCCTCCCTGTGCACCTCCCTCATTTCTGCTCTTTGCTTGTTGGTGGCCAGGAAAGTTCAGTAACTGCTTGCACTATTCTTATTTCAGTAGCTAAATATTTAGTTATTGTAAAAAGAGTCATTTTTTAATTTTTTCTTTTTTTTTTGTAATATATCCAGGTAGTACAGGTATATATAGTAATTGATTAATCACACTTCTAAGGCTGAGAGAACAGAATTACGCTGAGTTAATTTAGCTTTCTAAATTGTATTGTGGACCTTGTACAATATGTCACCAGCAAGCAAAACCGTTTCTCCTGTGTCTTCCAACTCAGGATAAGAGTCAGGCTTTCTACGCTTTATGCTCCTTTCACTTATGGTCTGGGCATCAAATTTACCACTGTCATAAACAGGGTTTATTCAGTGTCCTCAGTGGAGCAGTGTCTACCAGAGGTTAATCCAGTGGCGAGCATCCTCTGTACTATGTTCTCAATACAGATCTCGTGGATTTCCACATTCTTCCTTGTCCTGTGCTTAAAATAAGAGAGGATGTTAAATCTGTGCAGAAAATTGAGTCCTTGCTGTGGACACAGGAGTGGATCATCCAGTTTGTGAGACAAATTTGTACAGCTTGGGAGCTGCCTACTAGAAAGATAGCCCTTCCTTGTGGGGTGTTGCAATAGTTGTGTCAGCATGGTGGGGCTAAACCTGTAAGTCCTCAGGATTTATGAAAGCTTGGGCTTGGTTGGTGTTTTTTTTTGTTTGTTTTGTGAATGTTTAAACACCAACCTATTTGAATAGTAATTGAGCTTTGTATTAGGTTAGGTTTTACCAAGGTCAGCAGGTTTTACTGAGTGGTTTGTGGAAACTCAGCAGAGGGAGATTTTGAGATATAGATGGGTAACCACTATTTTATAGGCTCAGCTTTCTGTGGGTTAGTTTTTTTGTGAGATGATTAGAACCAAAGTATATGTTGGTGTATTAAATATGCAAAATAATTAAATGAAGTTAAAACTACAACTGTACATATTATCTTTCCACTGGCTCTTTTGCATTGCCTTTGTAAGAATCTCTTATCAACTGTACTTTCTATATTTATATTTCTTCCACTCATTTGCTCGAAGGACTATCCTACAACAACAGGAGAAGCAGAGTGCTTTCTTTTTATACAGGAAATACTTTGTTTTTAAATAGAGTTTTCAGGAACTATGATATATTTTTGTAAATGAAGGAGCAGTGCTTCCTGAAATAGTAACTTTTTTTTTTTAGTGAGCTCAAATTTTAGTACCTAGATGCAAGACAACAAAGGAAAGGTCTCTGCAGTATGCTACTTGTTACTTTGACATCTCACTTATTATTAACCAAATTTAGATGTCTAGTCTACAACAGATATTGTTGCTCTGTCCATAATAAATGACAAGAAAGAAGTACCTGGAAGGTTCGGTCCATCTAAAGACAGGTTCCTAAGATAAAATGGATTCTAAGAGGCAATTTGCTTTTGGAGATGTTTCTTTACAGTGGTTATAGACAGAGCTTAGGTAGCTGATTAAAAGTAAATGCCCGCATTTAAATGGTTAGTGTCAATTGGTTAAATCCCATATTATGAAAGTTCTCCCTTCTGGGAAAACAAAAATAAGCAAAACCATTTCATTTAAACTTCCTGTGAAAATTGTGAGCTCTGGGCAAAATCGAAATGCAAGCATTTGTTTGAAATGATATTTGTTCTAGAATTATTTTTCGATGCCTCCGTTTCCAATGTAATATAGGCTTTTTGTGATATAGTATGTGAGAGAGAGCCTGGGAAATGAGTCATATTGAGGACAGGAAATAACCAGGTTGGCCTTTTTAAAACTAAGCCATATAAGTGGCATATGAAGGATGATGCACATCAATGTTTTGGGGTTTATGTGTGTTAGTGGTGGAAAATTAAAAGATAGAAAAATACTTTTGTTTTAATCCCCTAAACCCTAGTGTTATTACATAGTGGTTTGAACAGAAATTTTTCAGCCTGCCTTATGGGTGAGACTCCTGTGACTCTGGAACATGAGTGTTGTGCTGTGCGTTTTGTTTTGAGGTATAAATTCAGGCACGTGTGACTGACTTCTTAAACTTGAGGAGTATTTGAGGAGTATTAAATTTGAGGAAAGAGTGAGGCGAGGTAGCATCCATCTGGGTGAAAGATGACAAGCTCTGTGTGTTGCATGATTTCTGAATGTTTTGTATCTCTTGCTTGGTCTCAGAAGTGTGTGATGGCTCTAGCAGGTGATATATATTGCCATGCCAGCCTCCATTAATGAAGGAACTCATTTGTGAGCTCATACAAGTCAGTTGTGATGACATAAGGCAACTGAGTGGTTCAGATAACTTGATGGAGGCAAAACAAAAGGTAATACCTAGAAAAGATATTCACATACAGGAGCTTTTCCTTCTGTGTTAGGATTACGGAGAAAACAAGGCTGCTCTCTAAGCTGCCATGATTGCAACAGTCCAGGCTAGCAGTTCTTCCCAGCTTTCATCCTTTTGTGAGATACTTCTTTGCTTAGCAGAGACACCATGTCCACAACACGTGAAAATAGAAGTGTCATCAGGCTGCTGTGTGACCATAGTGCATGTGACAGACCCATCAGGATGCATGTCTGCAATAAATGTGAACCGCAGACAATTTAA
Source organism: Urocolius indicus (assembly GCA_013401255.1). Lineage (NCBI taxonomy): Eukaryota > Metazoa > Chordata > Aves > Coliiformes > Coliidae > Urocolius > Urocolius indicus. The sequence continues at coordinate 39,224 of WBNH01009934.1, read as the reverse complement.
TTAAAGAAATAAAAAGAAATGCCAGAATCTGTCCAGTTTGTTGCTCTGCTTTAGTAGATGGAGCTGAGGGATGCTGGATCTCCTGTTCCACATAATTGTACAAAAAGACTTCATCATCTCTTCCCCAAGCAGGTCCTGTGAAGGTAGTGTAGATGAGTGAAGCATTGAAGGGTGGCGAACATACCTCTTTCCATCTATCTCTTTTTTTTTTTTTTTTTTTTTTTTTTTTTTTTTTTTTCTTTTTGTAATGAATAAGGGTGTTGTCAGCTGCCTGCATTGTGTTCATCACTGTCAGGGCTGGCAGTGTAACAGATAACTGGATGGATTCAAGGCCACCCAGGGAATGGAGCCTGACAGGACCTCATTCATCACTTCCATTTCAGAGGTCTCTGTGGAAGATCTGGCATCAAAGAAGTAATCAAGGCTCACAGGGCCATGTGGGGGTTTGGGAGGAATGCTCTGCATTGCAAACAAACTGAGCTGTCAAATCTGTTTTGTAAATGAAGTGTTTTTCTGGAGACAGTGTGTTTATAACTGTCACCCTAAGCATACTCTCCATAATATACATCTGCTGTGGCTGCCACGGGCCACAACCTGGTCTTTACCCAGCTTCCAAATAAAAAATTGCAATGAGAAGTTAAAAAGGTATGAGAGGGGCACATTTTAAAATGTGGTTCTTCCTTAATGTCTTCACTTTGAGTTTCGGCATTTAAGCTCCATTTATCTCATGTAATTGACCAGACAAGTACGATCCTTTGCCTTTTGTAGTCTAGACACAGGGTACAATTTACTGCTGTCTGTGTGGACTTTATGAGAGTAAATGAATCTGCCTTCAATAAAAATAACCTATTAATATGGGACCAAGGGGACAAAGGAGAAGGCACATAGTGGTTTGCAGTGAGAGCCTAGTATTGATAGTCCTCATGTATGACATCGTGCTAAGAACTTTAAGATTTTAGAATAACAATGAGTGAGCAATCTGTGCAGATGGGTGCCTGCTCATCTGTCAGTGTTTTGTGACTGGGAAAACTCTGAGCTATTTATGCATAAATAATTGAAGAAAGGAGGAGTTTGTGTAAGGATGTCATTCTGTTCTAAACTTTTAAGATAACATTTGCCTTGGTAGTTATTTCTTGAAATTTTCTTCTTCAGTTTTGTTCTTAAAGCCTTGTGTGCAGTGCCTTAGTCAGGTATGCTTTGTCGTCTGGCAGCTGAAGCTGTGAAGGGTCACAATCATCCTCTAACCTGTTTGTCCTACCACTTCACTCTTATGGGCTGTTTTCTGAAGATGAGACTACCATGCTGTTCACGTAGTGATGATAATCACTTTGTTCAAGAGAACAAATGTACTTAGGTATCCCAATCTGAGTGTATCTCTGTTGTGTGATTTATTTATTTATTTTCCCCCACAAAATCTAGACTTGTCCTTGATTCCTCAGGACATGAGATTCCTGTCGAGGATGTACACAGTTTAACATAAACTTGTGTGCTTTTCCTACTTTTTTGTCGAGGTGGAAACTTCCTATTGGATTACCACTTTTATTATTAAGTACTTCAGAATACTGTGACTTACACTGCTTAGAAATTACATGTGTGCACTAAGAATAGCTTTACCTAATATGATGAATATTTTCTTCTGTGTTGCCAAGTTTTCTTCTGAGTTCTAAACTCTCTTGAGGAAGCAAAAGCTTAGTAAATCCTGGAAATAATACTGATGAAATATAGCTTAAGTGACAGAATAGAACAGCCAGAGGTTATAAAAGGACTTTCCTTATTTTGGTAGTCTGGATTACAATCAGTATTGTCTGCCTGAACAGTTTTTAAAGACTATCCTATGGCAAAATATTTGCCACAGCTCGAGTGTTTTAAGCCAATAATAATCTTCATTTGTATATCACCATGCCACAGAAACTACCATTGGGAAACAGTCTTCTCCAGGGTGAACCACAAACTGCTTAAAAGCAGCACTACTGTGTGAATAAAATGATTAAGCTCTTTGGAAGAGGAGTCTTGACCTCTGCTGCTTTCTACTTCTGTGTTACCGTGCAGCTCGAGAATGAGTGGACATGACTGAGAGCTGGTAGTCCAGGGGCAAGGTTTAATTTTTCAGATGGTAAAGTGGTTGGACCAACTGAAAAAACAGAGGGGTAACACTGTGCTTTCTAGTAGAGGGAAGATTATAAACCCTCCCCATAATATATGCTAGATGAGGGATTTCTCCAAGAGAAACTGCAGGAGGTGGTTGCTGCAGACTCAGAGCAGGGTTGAGAAGAAGGAAATGGTTCTCTTAGCAGTGCCTGCATACCCTAGTCTCATCCACCTCACAGCTTTGTCTTTAACATCTACTGTGTGGAATTTTGCTAACATTCTTTGTAGGAAAATGAGACTGTAGCAAACTGTACTTGAGTGCATGTGGTTCTGCCTTGCAGGCTAAGAACCAACCTGACAAGTCTTGCAACATGAGCCAGGTTTTGGGCCAAAGGGCCAGTAAAGCTGCCTAAAGACCACTGGAGCCATGAAGTCTGAGCAGGCTAAATTAATGTGGAAAGTATTATGAGATTATACCTGTGACAGCTATCTACAACTTGTCCTTCATGTTTCTTTTAGGAGTGGCACCTCTAGCTATCACCCACTCCTGAGTGATGGGAGGATGCTTTGGTTCAGATAAGGGAGCGCTGCTGACCAGACTTTCTCCAGAACCTGACCCATTTCATAGAGGTAAATAATTCCCAACTAATTTCATTTACTAACTTCGTGAATGAACTTCAACTGGTGAGAATGCTAGAAGCTTTAAAAACATATAGAATGGGAATTTTGATCAACTGAAGTACTGCTTAAAAATTCAGGCAGATTTGGGATTGGCTCTAGAAGTAGAGTGTATGCAGACCTGATATTGTAATTTAGAACTGTCTCTTGTTTGCAGATGTATTTATTACTGGCATGATAACTTTGGGAAGTTCTTATGGCACAGTGAAGGTCTGTCAGCAGTAATCACTGTTAATGAGTTAAAGTGAGGAAAAATGAATGTCAGAGAAACTTGGGGACAAATGATGGTCTGCGAGGGGGGAAAAAAAATCGTGAGTAGATTGAGAAATAATGTTGAAAAGCAATATTGGGTCTCAAGGTAAAGGACTCTGGTTCCTAGTTACGAGCTTCTGCAATCACTTTGTTAAATGAGCAGTTCTGTCTGGACCAGCTGCTATGTAGTGATGGAGCTTTAGACAAGGACAATGAAGCCATTAAGATAAATGATACAGTCATAATAGACTGCTATAATAGATAACCCCTTCAATTAACTGATCAGAAGCAGAAGAAAAAATACTAATTTGCAGTTATGGTGCTATAAAAATCTTATCTGTGGATGCAACATTCTAACTACAATATGGACTTTCAGTTCCATTTGCCACATGAACATGTCTTTTTGGTATGAATATGATTAATTGCTACAGGACTATTAGGAAATACATGTATTTCATTTTATTAAACATACTTGACCCTGGAGATGTTCACAGAATGTGTCAGGCCATGACAATCAAGTTAGAATGAATATAGTAGAATCAGATATCAGAATCTAGCTGTTTAAAAAGAAAAGTTCTGCGAGAAATGGACCTGTATGTGCATGGGGGGCCTTGTATTGTGACTTGAAAATGGATCTGACTGTGGCTGTATCCTATTGCCTTAGAGCAAGGTCTGGAATTCAGGGAAAACAGCTAGGCCAACCACGCAGCTCCACTGAGATCACTGAAGCAACATATTCAGTCTATAAAGAGAAGTGTCTTTGAAGGGCATGGAAACACCACAGCTGGTAAGTGTCTCAGCCTCACAGAGTTCAAAACCAACTTTGGTGTTATGGGTCAGCTATTATACTTGCACCTCAAGTTATGTACCTGAGAAAATACAAATTTCTATTGCTTCCCCAGTAACTGGAAATTTTACTCTTTAAAGAGCCTGTACTCCATTTAAATTTTTTTTTTTTCCCCTCAAATGTGTTCTCTAATGCTGAGATAGGCTATGCTTAGAATTTAAACCAAGAGAAAGGTGAAAACAGGGAATTGCGAATCAGGCATGAGCTGCTCTGAGGTTACAGAGGAGAGGGAGGAAACCAGAATCTTTATTGCAATAAAGCCCAGAGCTAGAAACAGAGGCACAAAACTGAAGCAGCAAGCTGTCAGTTGCTGGCAACTTGTTACTGATCTAGATTTGATTTCTGTAGTATGTGGATGGGAAAGGGGGAAAAGGCAGCTTGTTTCTCCTGATACAGAAGATAGAGCTGATGGTATTGAAGGTCATGCAGCTTTATAGCCTCTTTATGAAGTAACTCGTAAGCAAGCAAGTGAAAAAAAATACTATCTTATTAAGAAAACAAAATGCAATTTGACATACCTTGTTTTTAATAAGCATGTAAGATTGGCTATGGTGGTGAAAGGGAAGTGAGAGGGCATGATAAAAGTTTACTGGAGTTCAACTATGAAAAGATAATTGATGGAGCAGCTCTTAAAACATAAGTAACGAGAAAAAAATTTCCTTTGATAAGCAGTATACTGAAGATCTCCAAAGCAGGAGTAAATAGTAACAACTGAAGTACATGTCCTCAAAGGGGTAATAGATTTGATTACATTTCCTGGGATCTATAATTTCTGTCTGTCTGAAGCTGAACTAACAACTGTAGATCATAAATGATAATTACAAAGATAGTATTTCTGCTTTAATTCATTTTTCTGGTCACATGTATGGAACTCGCCACTCCTTAGAAGTATGTCTGATTAAACCAGGCTTATCTGAAGGAGGCAGCTCTTGTAGGTGGTTACTGTCTTTGTGGCCTTCCTAAGAGGTGTCCCCTCATTTACCTCAAAGGTGGTGTGCTTGTGCTTCCTGTAGGTGCTGTTGTACAGCAAAAGAACAGTTGTTTTGGCTGTTGTGACTTTGAATCCAGCTGAGAAAAAGTTCAGAGAGTGTGTTGCTAACCCCCTGTCGCTCTTCTTGTTAATGGTGTCCTGGCGCTATTACAGGGGAGAATTGGGCTCCATGACAAAACATGAGAAGGAGTCTATGAAACAAGATCTTCATGTCCGTAACCAGGTGTTACACCAACGTGCAAAAAATTTCAGATGGGCAAAAATGTGCCCTGTTATAGCCTTTGACCTTTAGGGCATGGTAAAGCTACACTGTCAATAAACCATCTTGTGATTGTATGAGCTCTGTGCCAGCTTGTACGCTTTTATCAATGTTTATGGGGCAAAAACCCTGTTGGTATAGAGTAGCCATGCACTGTGTGAAACCTTTTCCTTGTTGACTTTCTGTGGTGTTCATTTTTAGTGTTATGGTATGCATTGATCCTACTTTCTCACATTGGCTCTCACCAAAGGAACAAAAGGGAGATTAATCTCTCTATGCTGCTGCAAGACTGGGCTTTTAGAATCTCTGTGTAGCAGTTTGGAGTCGTATATCTGCCTGTTCTGGTTCACTTTTTTTGAACAGTTTAATAAGAGGCACTGGAACAAGTTGCCCAAAGAAGCTGTGCATGCTCCATCCGTGGAAGTGTTCAAGGCCAGATTGCATGGGGGTTTTAGTGACATGATTTATAGAAGGTGTCTCTGCCCATGGCAGAGGAGTTGGAACAAGATGGCCTTTAAGTCCCTTCCAAACCAAACCATACCATTCTATGATATGAAGAGAAAACAAAGTATTGCTTATGGAGAGAATGGGGAAGGAAGAGAGATAAGAGTTCTAAAAATACTGATTATTAAAAAGAAAAGTCCTCATGGTTGTGAAGGGAGTACATTCAGTAGAAGAGGAGAGATGGAGAAGAAGCTGAAACAAAACATGCTTCAATGCAGTGACCTTAGAGTGCCTCCTATACAAGGTGATCCTCTGCTGTTAAGCACCATGCCTCTGAGGTTTTGTCCCTAAACTTGATCATTGCATTACAAAGAGGGAGTGCTCCTCGATTACTGCTAAAGTCAGTGCAGCTCTCCTGTTTCCTGATACTCTCTTTTAAAGTGCCCATAGCTAGTGATCTGGGATGCTGCAAACATGATAGAAATAAAATTGTACTCTGGCCTAGGACATCAACCAGTCTATCGACAATTGCAAGAAAAGGGAAAATGGGCAAAACAAAGAGTCTAGGGAGTTATGAACAATTGAAAAGAGACAAAGCAGGTGAAGGAGGTGCTGGTTCTGTTGCAGCAAATTGTAGAGTCATTGACTGAGGGATATGGATAGGTCCTGCTCTCTGCAATGTTCAGAGAGAAATTTAGGACAGAAAAGAAGAATAAACATCAACCATTTTGGGCCAGTCATCTTGTCACTTAAATACTGTGGAGCTGACTATCAAGGTCTTCATAGGCTGTTAGCAAGACCTTGTACCAATACATGTTGTATTGGTGTAGTTATTGGGTAATATAGAAGTCGAGGTACAAAATTTGTAAGTGCCAGGAGAGAGGGACCTTGATTTCCAAATTATATTTCTCTGCTAAAAAAAAAATACTTTTTCCATTAAAATTGAACCATGTATTATAGAAATATAAATATAGCAGCACAGTGGACTATCAATAGATTTCATGATAGTGGTGACATCATATTCCACAACAATTTTGCTCTTGTGGTTTATTGTGATAGTCCTACAACCCTGGAAATTATTTATGGTCTTCACAATTCACTGATATTTACAATATAATAATATTATCTAATATAATTATTATATCACATTAGTATATTTTTTATATCCTATAGTTATTGTTATATAATAATATAATATATACTTATAATCACTTGAAAGAGTAATTTGTATTTGGTATGAAGATGGGTTTTTTTTACAGATTTATTGTTTTATTTCTCCACCTACATTTTGAGTTTAAAGCTAAAGTTCAGCAGTTACTTTATAACCATTTTTCTGTCATGCACCCAAATGGGATTCACCTTTCATAGCTGTGAGCTATTTGTTAGACTCCTGAACGGGTTTGAATGCTCTGGCAGTTGCTGTGCTGGGAGGAGGAGGGGAGTGTTGGTTGGTTTTAGCAGCATGTGAAAAAAAAATATTGCAGCTCAAGGTCATGCTTGCATCTCTATATCACGTAGTCTGAGCAGTGTCATTTGGAATCTTATGTGATGGTTGAAGTTGTCAGAGCTAAAAGAAGAGGCTTCAGGATAACATTGGTTCAGTTTTATTCCTCAGTTGTGGAGGTCTTCTGTGCTTGTGAAACCCTTCAGGCTACCTCTTCTGTGGCTGGCTCTCTGTTGATTCCCCAACAGGCATATTGGAGTGCTGATAAGTTGCTTGCCTTGGAAGTGTTCATTGGGGCATCTTCCAATTGTAATGACTTCAAATAATTACAGTACCTCATTTTGCTATGCACTGTTTAAAGCGGGAGCCCAGGGCCAGATGAGGTCACCGGGACACTCTCCAACATCAGTAGGTTTTACATGAAAAACAACATGAGTAGCTCCACTTCTCTCAATTTGAATGATTTTTGTTGTTCAGAGTACATTGAAGTAATTTGCCCTTTATCTTTCTTGGAGGTCACTGTCGTGGTTGGCCAATGCTGGACTGAATATGGTAATCGTTACTGCAGTACGTGATATGAGAGGAAGTATAGTAAATGAGGGAACACGTTTGTTTTTGGAGAGAAGTCTTACTGGATGCTAGGCTAGCCATTTCTCTGCATGTACTCAGTGTGACTTCTGGGAAAGAAACTAAACCCTTCACGGAGCTCTTCCCTCATGAAGTCAGCAATAGGAGTTCCTACATTTGAAGAACAGGCTACAAGAAAGGAGCATCAATCAAGCATAATTGCTCTTGTTTTAAACCCACATTAGAAATGAGTTCTTCATCAGAGAGGAAATTGCTGGTCGTGTGTGTGTAATCTTCATTTAAAAAAAAAAAATTCTAGAAAGAGAGAATTTTTTTAGAAAAATATGTAATTCAGAGAATTAGGTCAAAATGCGGTCAGTGAGTTTTGCGCAGCTCTTCTTCACCTTGCACTGTCCTATTTAAAGCCCTGAAAAGTAACCATGTTTTCATGGTAGCCTTGTTTTCACTGCTAAAGAAAGGATTAGTTTTTTTTTGACTTGTAATATTTAATGTGTGTGTAGAATCCTGAAGTGAAAACACAAGTAAGATGAGACTTGTTCTATCACAAACTAAGCAAAGCAAATTGACCTGTGGCTGGATGAATGGTGCTGATCTCTAATGCTTTCAATTTCCTTATTAGGTAAACCAAATTTATTCTAGTTTTGTTCTTTTTTTTTCTACATGTTTAGTTATCCAGAAATACCACTTTTATAATAGCAAAGAGGAAGTCTTGTATATGGTTGTGAACTCAAGTCTCAAAATATGAAGTTTTCAGTGAAAGCTTTCACAATAAATTTGACTAACCAATTAAAAACTTTTCCGACATTGGGGACCTGAACTATTGCTGTCAAAAGGTGCTGAGAATGGGTCTCTAAGAGGTAGTGTAACAGGTGAATTAATACTCCACTGAAGGGATTTAATTTTTTTTTTTTCCTTGTAATCGTCTATGGAAAGTGTGATTTAGCAAAGACTAAGCCAGCAAATTGACCAGTAGTGAGAGTGTGGTCCTGGTTAACTACTGTTAAAATAGCATTACAGAAGCAATCTTTGCAGAAAACTTTTTTTGAAACTTGAGTCTGAACCTTCTTTGCCCCCTTGATTCTGCATAATAATCTGAAGAAATTTGGTACAAAGATTGCTGGTGTCATGCTGATCTTTGGTCTGCACGTGTCCCAGGAGAGAGAGAATTGTCTCCTTTATTTCCTTTTGCCTATTCAGGTCTCATTCACTAATTAGACCAAGCATTTCCCTCACCTTTTTGCACTTAGACTCTTGATGACTCTTGCAGCTCTTCAATCTGAGCCTAGATATTTCTGCACAGTTTTTCCTTACAGCTCAGGCTGACTGCTGTTCCTGGCTGACAAGGCTATTTAGTATGTAAACACTTGAGATTGCCTAGAAGGTGTTGCATTTAGGGTCAGAAAGAATCTTGGGTGTGTATAATTAAACTTTAAGCTAGATGAAGCAAACTAGGTACAAAAGTTTTTGTCAGGAAGAGGTTTTCGGCTGCAACAAACAGTGGTGTAAACCATCACTGGAAATGAGAGAAAATGAACGTTACCACAACTTTAACATATCCAAATAGCTGCTATCAGCTCTAACCGAGGCTTTTGGTTTAGCAATGCTGTCAAGTTAAAAGCCTGATAGACCTTTTCTTTTATGCAAGTCCCTCTTCTTTAAGGGCTACAGACTGATGGCTGCTTTGCTCTGAGCTATGGTGTTAACTCTGTCAGCACATCTATACACCATGCCCAGTGGTGTTTGTGACTGCTCCTCAATCTTGACTCTCCTGATTGTTCAATGATGTGATTTTTATTAGGTGATGATATTATTGCAACAATGTGAGGTATGACGAGTACAAAGAGGTATTTAAAATTTGTGGAATACTATATTTTTAAAGAAAGTAATAACAATAATGCCTGTAGAAACACAAGAAAACACCAGTTTCTATGATGGGAGAAAAAATACTTATTGGCTGGATATCTTGTATCTTGGGGAAGAAAAAAAGAAAGTATTACAATCAAAGTGAAAACTGTAAAACCATTGTGGGTGGACTTCAAAGGTGGAAATCTTGAATGAATTTTTAATCAAAGAGGCTGAAATATTCCTGTAACTAATTGTGATCTTCTTTCTCTTACCCTGCTTACTTAAAGAATTTCTAAATGAACAAAATAATTTTGAGAATAAAAGCACACTGTCATGTATATTGTGCTAATTCAAGTGGATAAAAGGGACTAATCTTACCCAAGTCGTATGAAATGGGAGAGAGCTGTTTACTCCACAGAAGTTACTCCATTCTAGGATCAGTTTTAAGACCAGTGAATTGAACTAATTCTAAGCATCCTATTTTTTTTTTTACATTTATTTGTTTGTCATGTGGGATTATTCTTTCCAGAAATGTGTAGTGTAAGCTTGATGGTGTTTAGCAGGCGAGCTGTTATTGTCTTAAACCATAAGGGTAACATTTTAATGTCTGACTAAATGTTTTTTTTTTTTTGTGGGTTTTCTTTTAATAATGAGTATAATTACTTGCCTCTGCTCACACTAACTTCATTTAAGGGGCTTTGATGAAAGAACAGTGTTGAATTCAAAAGCTGGTGCTTCTCAGTTCAGGTTTGTGGTTCTTTATTCTCTCTCTTAGAGCATGGTAATTAGTGGTTTGTAGACACACCAGAAAAAAAAAATGGTATGGTGAGGGATGTGCAAAGATTCCACTTGCTCAGTCTGGAAAAATTTGGTAATTTTATTTTTTTCCCCTTCTGGATATTTAACTAAGAGAGAAGCCATAATGACAGAGTAACAAAATCATTACAGTTGTAAAAGACCTTTAAGATCATTATGTCCAACCACTAACCTATCACTACCAGTCCCATCACTAAACTAAACCATATCTCTCAGTAAAATGTGTTCCTTTGATCTTTCCTTCCTTCAGTATCTTTTTGTTTGCTTTGTTAGCTGTCTCTTCTCATGAATAATTGATCCATGAGAAGGTGTGCAACAAAATTCACCTTAATTATAGTGACTTTATCTTATGAAAGGATGCTATCAGGAACACTTCTAACACAATAATTTAACTTCATTTTGGTCTCTTGTGAAGTTTCAACAAGGTTTAAGAGATCACGTATTTCAAATACTCTTAAAGGAAAAGTTTTAAATACAAATTAGATAAAATACAAGTTTTGAAATTTTCATGATAGCTGAATACTGTCATCTCTTTCCAGAATGATTTGAACAGGTAGCTTATGCTTTCTACAGTTAGTGAAGTGGATGGCTAAGTGTTTTCAGGCAACTAGTTGCATAGTTTTAACCTTAAATATCATCTTGTATCAGCTGCCACTTAACATGAAGTTGTTGTAGTGGCAATTACAAGCATTTATCTAGTTTTGATATAGTGAAACTGCCTCTTTTTAGATTAAAAATATTTGCAAATTTGTCTTGAAAAAAATTAAACTACCTTTTACTGTCTCGGGAGCAAATGAATTTTTTCGTGTTTAAAAAGAAGAAAACAATGTAGAGGTAATAAAGAACTCCTACAAGTAATTTCTCTATGTAAATTATGTTCTTTAATATTGGAAGAAGGAAACATTTTAGAATTATTATAAAAGAAATCATTTTTGTGCAAATTTTATGGGGAATTATATAAGGCTTTACTATGAAAAGTGGAGTTACTGTAATATTTGAGTATCAACTCTGGCGAAGTATGGATTTCAACCAATACCTCCTTAAAGCATTCTGAGCACAATGCAATTTACTTTAAAAACACAAAAGGGCTTTTCTAAAATGTCTTTCTAGATTTGCTTCTCAGAAGGAAAAGTCTATTTATACCCAACTTATTTCAAAATGGTCTCTCATCATGCCCTGGTTGTACATAAGATGATTTTGTTTTTCCTTTGCGTTTTCTCCCAAATAAAATCCTTCGAAAATTTGTCACTTGCAGTAAAATAAATTTTAACAGCGTCTTTCAGAATACACTAGAACAATAGGTTATGTAAAATTGAAAAATAAACCAGAAGTTATCTGTCTTAAGAGTTTGTCTGTACACTGTTTGTTATGTCTGCTACATCTTGCCCTCTGATGTGTGATCTTTAAGAGATAAAGGAGGAATCTACAGGAGTGACCTTAATTTGCCTGAGCATTTTGTTAAACAAAATATGTAACCACCAGCATCAGCAGACGATTACACCATCTCTCACCATCTGTGTGTAATTGTAGATAACCTATTAAGAGTGCAGTGCTAGTGATTACAGGTGGGACTGGAAGCTTCACTGTTTACTAGGGTTGCCTGACATTTCCAATTATAAGACTATTTTCTGTTCCGTTTGATAACTTTCCAGAATTGGAGCTCATTTTCCATGCTGGGTGACTGCCTCCAGCTCTTGTGTTTGTTCATTTGTTTAGAGAAACTTTCAGCATTGTGGGGTTTTGTTTGTTGTTTTTTAGGACAAAAATCATATAAAATACTTTTTTTTCTCTGAGAAAATAATCCTAGTGACTTTTTCTCTCTAGAGTTCTGACCTCTCCTCTTTCCCCAGCTCTTCAAGGCAGATCTGGCATAGCTTTTTCCAAGGAGTCTGCCCTCCTATATGTGAGTGAGTTTGTTGTGTTGTTTTGGTGGAGGGTTTTTGTTGTGCTGGGAAGGGGAGAGCAAGCCTTTGGGTTAGATGGAAAGGACACAGGTGGCAGAGTATAGCAGTACCTGTGAAATGTCAGGATGAAGGCTTCCCTTCTTGTATTTCCTTGCAAGAAAGCTGTTTCCTTACTGAAATCCTCTCCGTTGTTCATGACATGCTTGCCACCTCCTCAGCAAATGCAGCAGGGATTTGACAAATGACAGTCTCTGACTCTCATGCTTGACTGTCCTCAAGACACCATCTATCCCATGCAAGGGATGCATGGAACATGTGGTAGCTGAACTAGGTTTGCCAGCAATATTCCTTTTGTGTTTCCAAATTTAGTGCTGACTTTTTGTATTTCCTGTCCCAATACAGAGGTATGTTTGATTTATATCAGTTGCTAGCCTTGCCCCCTGTGGATAAAGAAGGGACTTTCAGCTCTAAAAGATGAACAGAGAGAATGGAGAGCGCCATAAGTCTACTTACTATCTCACTGCAATGGTTTTCCAATGAAGCAAGGAGTGTACTTAAATTCTTTGCTCTTTGTACATGCCGACTGCCTGCAATGTGCTGAAATGCCTGGCTAGTTGTGAACTACTCACCTGCCAGAGTAATTCAATAGTGTTGCCAAAAACTGCTAAACTTTTATGCCTGAAGTTACAGCAACTAGAAAATGTAAGGCTACTTAATACTCTTATTGTACCCATGACTTAATATTCCTCCATGTGAAACAAAATATGCCTTTACTAAACCCTACAATTTTATGTTGCTTATTTCCATTGGTAATAGAGAAAGCAAATAGTTTAAATGCAATTACAGAACAGAGTATGCAGCATATATATAATTCATGCCTTGCTAGCGCTCTCCTCTCCTTCCCTGTTGCGCTAATATGGTCAGTCCATAAGGTGCGTTATTTGGCAAACAATCTGTGTAGTCTGCTTGGAGCTTTATCATCTGTATTCTGTGCTGTTTAGCATTTGTAAGGCAGCCAGGAAAAAAAAAAAAAACAAACAAAACACAACACTTTATCCATCTGTAAAGGGGAATTGTAGAAATAATGTTTTTCACGATGCTGACTGTGCCCTAGAAACATATTTAGTTTAATTTCTGAGGAGGAAACCTGGGTCTGGTGCTGTACCCAGCCCAGCATCTCACTTTGCCCGCTGCTCTGCCACTTGCAATGTGTAACTGCAGAGACCTTTGATGGGTCTCTCTTCCCTGAGTGGTTTCAGTGAGAGCCACAGTAACTCAGCACCACGCAGGTCAATCATAGCAAGAGTGATTCTGCCCTGAATTACATTTAGTCCTTGTGATTAATATTTTTCTAGAGATGAGACCAAGGAAAAGACCTGACGGGAGTAAATAATAAAGACAATGACTCGCAGGCTTTGTGTAAGGACATGTACAATTTACTTTGTGTACTGAATGTGCCCATTTAACTATCTTCTTGTTGAAAGTGCTTTAGTTAGCTGGTAGCACAAGTGTGGATGCTCTCCAAGAGATTAAAGCACAGTTAACACCTTAAATGAATTAAGTTTGCTAAAAGCAAGAGCCATAAGATTAGACCCAAATAGGGAAGTCTTCTATGATGCCAGTCTAAGGAAAATATGAGGAAGCTTATTCCTTATTAGCACACCTTAATTTAAGGCATTCATGCTAATGAAGTAAATAGTACACAGGGTTTGAAGAGGACAAGTAACAACTAGTTGAGGTGATTACTAGCTTTTAATTATTTTTGATGGTTACATTATCTAAGGCTAAACCCTGGTGGTTTGATAAAAGGCTGAGAACTTTGTAAATATTTATTCATAATGTCTGTCTGATCATGTTGTCATGTGGGTTCACTGGACTGTGGGGGGAAGCTATAACTTTTCTGATTATTTGTTGGTGCACTCGACCATGGGAAAAAATTTCCTTCCACCGCCCCCTAACCCTCCCCCCCCCAATTAATTTATTGTGCAGTTCAGAGCCAGTGAGGCCATCTAAGCAATATGCCTGGGATTGAATAGATTGGATATTAACTCTGAGATGTACTAATTTAACTGATTAGACATGTATTTAAAGTCAGGAACGTTACTGTTTGGCAATTATTTTTGTACCTATGAAAGACAAACTGAAATGTGGGCGTGCCGCAGACAGACAGTATAGCATCTTTCCTGCCTAGTACTGAGTGTTAAGTGGGCAGAAATGACGACTGGAGATGACATCTTGTGGAGTAGCAATGTGGGGTGGCCCTGCCTGCCTCTGTGTTTGCTTCCTCGCAGGCCCCTTTGTTGGTGCCAGTTTTCTGCAAAAGCTTGTCCTCCTACTCAGTGCTCTAAAGAGAATTTCTGGCTTGAGCTAAAAGCTGCATTTCCAGCTGTGCTTTTTCACACTACAGCCTTCGCAGATGAGATTTTAATCCTTAGCTTCTTGTCTTCAATTTACACAAACACCATGACTTCTGCTTGATCGCTTAGTTTGTTCAAAGCAAAATAAACTGCTTTGTCAGAGAAGTTTGTCTGTCTATCCTATGTCTAATCTTTTCGCATACCTTTTACGCTAGTCAACTTGTTTAATGATTTTTAAAGTATGTTGAATCACAGCTGCTTATTTCTAGCTAGTATAGTAGTGGGATGTGGCCATTGTAGAGAAAGTCACAGAAGCATTATTGCAAGTACTGGGAGACAGGGGCTACTGCAGCCCCACACGTGCTTTTAGTTACTTGAAGCACTGCGTTTTTCTTCCGCTTTCTTGCCTGACAGTAACAAAGAATAATTGCTACCTCAGTTAACTGTGCTAACGGCAATCCTCTCTATGTATTAAATTTGCACTGCCCAATTATTTTTAAGTGCTATTAAGGTATTAACAGTGAATATGTAAATTGATTCCTTGCTTGGTACAGCTGCTTCGTCACCAAAAATACCGACTGGGTCATAGCAGTTTACTTGAGGGATAAAAACCCCCAAGTTTCTCTCCTTTTAAAAAAAAGTATTTTGAAAATCTGTGAAGCCAGCACAGCTAAGAATGTACTAGGCTGTCTCTTCTGATTTTTCTGAAACTTCAGCCGAATTGCTGCCAAGGTTCCACTAAGATAACTTCTATTCCTGCTGGGGTCAGAAGCAGAAGTCAATTGGAGTTGTGATAACTAGTTCTTGATTGAAAAGAACAACTCACACTTCAGATGTGTAATTTGTTCCCTTTTTATCTGCCCCTTCAATTTGTTTTAACACTGTTGTTTTGACTTGTACAGAAAACTGATTTTGGGGTGTGTTTTTCCACATGAGGTTCAGATGTGACTGAACTGTAGGCAAGAAAAATGCTAAAGAAGTAACAATGAGTTTGAACTTGGACTTCTGAACCAAAAATTTTTTTTTTCAGTTTAAAATCACCTTCTGCCATTACCTGCTTTGATCTTCAGACTTTTGTGCTGAACAAAATCTCTACTCATCCAAAATGTGTTCCTGAATGTATTTCAGGAGTCGCTGAATCACAATGAAGGAAGGGTTTAGTTTTTAGACATTTTTGAAAGTAATTTTTCAGATGATAGACAACTTAAAATCAAAATGAATTCATCATTATGCATTGCAACCTTTACTTCTCTAAAATAAAAATTATTAACTCGCCAAAATTAATCAGTAATAGACTGATTTGCCTAGTAATTTAACTAGAGCACAGTCATGGAGGTAAGGGTTAAGTGAGTGGGTTGCCAGAGTAATGTTGTTTATTATGTCTCTGTCAGTCAGGGCAATTTATTCTGGAATTGTTGTCAGAGGAGAGAGTATGAATAGGGTCACCGTACAGTTATGAAGCAGCCACTCATATCTATCAATCACAGATCTAAGCATATTTAAACTTACTCAAGAAGTTCATTCTCCTGCTTGAGATTCATCTGATTCTTAATGCAGAAGCACTTTAAACACCAAATTGTATATAGATCTCCATCTTGCACCTGATTAATCTTTTATGCTCTCTTGTAGCTGCCATGGAGTTATTTCCAAGAGATTGCCCTGTAGACAGCTTGGGCTGTATGGAAGAGCCTGGGAAGGGACCCTCTGCTTCCCTCAAGGGGAGTGGGAGTAGTTTGCCATACTTGGTAAAAAATGATAATGAAGGAATTTGGATGCATGGAGAGAAAAGAGAGAACTTAAGCAAAGAAACAAATGCTGCTTTTTTATCATGCACCAAAACCTAAGTTCCCTGAGAAGGTCTGGGGAATTACAATGTCAGAGATGAGTTATTGCTGCTCTCTCTTGTAGCTGACTTGACAATGTCCAGCCTCTTTTGCTTCAGTTTATGAAGCTGTTGGTGCTGAGTGATAGTTTTATTGATGATGACTAGGATGTCACCTTGGGTTTCATCAGCATTCAGCTCTACACTACAGGTATAGCCAGTACCTGTGACGGTAATAACAACCCAGGTATACAAGAGATTTTAAGCGCTCTTAGTAGCTTCTTTAGTGCATGAAAATAATTGCATTCCTACTTTTTTAATAGTTGTAGTTCCGTCCTGCAGCAATTCCTATCCCCAGAGAGAGTGAGCTGTAGTGCTTTCTGCTATCCATGTTTTTCTTCCCTTTTGCTCCTCTACTGATCACTATTTGAGCTGTTGGCTGTCCTGTGTGGAAAGTGGGCTTGAGTGAACAGAGAACACACCGCCATTGCACATGGCACACAGTGGTTGCAGGGGACTCTGAACTTTTTGCAGTCCTTTCCTCTAAGGTAAAACCGTTTTCTCCTCCTAATGACCTCCCATTGCTGCTTCAGGAACAGGCAGATATGTATAAACACAGTGATAAGATCTGTTAATGACTATGATGCCATTGCCACTGTAAACTATAGATTATCATACGGAAGAGTTTTGAACTGTGATGGCCTTTATGTCAGGACAAAGTGTGACATTTTCCAGTTCTAAGTAGCACTCTTTTCTGAAGTGATTGCTCTTTCAAGCTGAAGACTAAGTGCAATAATTTTGTTTATAACTACACATAACTACTGCTGACTACACGATTACCACTACTTTAACCATTTAGTGAGAGGGGAGGAAGCAATCAGGGGAGTAAATGAAATAGAAGCTTGCTTTTAGCATATTTGGACTATGTGCGTATCCTCGTGCCATTAATATTTGTATAATTTGTTAGGCAGATTTATTTCAAAGCTAATTTGTTTCTGTCTTGTCCCACTAGTCCCTGTTTCCAAGATGAGGTAGGTCAGCAGCACTGCTAAGTGATGTGGTAATAAATGAGAGACAAGAAGATGAACTACCCAGTTCTGCCCACTCACCTCCATCCTTTAGACAAAGATTGACTCTAGGACATGCAAGGGCTGCCAAGTAGTTGACCTGCTGAAAAAAAAAAAAAAAAGTAAAGCTGCACTGAATGAACTGTCCTTTGGTGAAAACATCTTAATGCTTCCTTAATTACACCACTGTAGGGTATGCACATCTTAATAGCCAGCAGTG
The DNA here is from genome assembly GCA_013401255.1 of Urocolius indicus. NCBI lineage: Eukaryota > Metazoa > Chordata > Aves > Coliiformes > Coliidae > Urocolius > Urocolius indicus. The sequence goes on along the minus strand of WBNH01009934.1, from coordinate 21,602 downwards.
TCCATCCATGTGGAGGTGGCAATTCTAACTTCACTCTTGCAAAGTTGCAGAGGGAACACAGATAAATAACCCTTTTACCTTGGTTCTGGAAATGTTGTAAGGGAGAAGAAACTCACGTGGATTGGAGAACTGAGGTCTAAAGTGTCTGATGTTGCTCTATTACATTTCTGCCCTCACTGAAACAATGACGTGCTTCTTACTGAACAGATTCTCATAGATTGTCTATTTGAATGGGTAAGTTTTACAAGTTATACCAACATAGTGGTACTAGAAAATTGTCTTTTTGTGAACAAGCCTATTTTGACGTAAGCACATGTGCATGAGGAGGCAAATACAACTTAGATGTATTGAAATAACGGATTTTGGCTATGCTAATATTTATTTCCTCTTCAGGCAAGATTGAATGTAGACGACCAGATTTTTAGCTGAAATGGACATCATAAGGAAGAGTGATCGCTGAAGATGTGTATGTTGATTTTTTTTTTTCCTTTCAGTTCTCATTGTAATTAATTATCTGTGTAGTTTCCTGTCATATGTTCAAGTATGAGAAAATTAAACTTTGTTTTTAGGCCATCAAACTATGTTGTTTGAAAATGTTTCAGGTTGCAAAAGCTTTTTAAAAAATGCTATTGCTTAAATCTGTCCATATTTTGCCTTCAAGTTAGTGGAATGCACCAATGGGAGGTACTGACATTTTGCCTTCTGACAGCTGGCCAAGTGGCTTTTGAACAGAGAACTGCCTGTTCTCGCAGCTTGGGCAGTTGCATGTTAGGCCTAATATTTAGGGGTATCTGAGTCTATAATTAGTGGTATGTTGAAGATCTCTGCTTTTGTGATAATTAAGAGAGTAGGAGTGATTTTAACCTGGAAACAAGAGGACAGAAAGTTACTGCAACCTAACAGCGAAGCAGATTTTCTGCTTGGACACTCATCAGACTGTTTATTTGGGTCCTACGCCTTGGGACTTGTGTACTCTTCAGTTTCTTTTGCTTGAGGTGCTGTAATACTGGCTAGCTCTTTATTTGGTCTTTTTGCATGCTGCCTTCAATGACATAGGACCTAGAAATCTGGATGCCTCAGGGTTCAAGGCTTTGTCTCTATCTCCCTTTTCTCATTTTTCCTAATTGTCCCTCAGATTCCCAGGTGGAACAGTGAGAAATTGACTATTTCCTGAAGAAAATGAAAAGCCGAAGGGGAAATGTTTTTGGATCAAATGTTGTCTTTAGGAACTCTTCCATTTTGGAAATGTTTTTATTTTTAAGTATTTACACTCCAGTGCATTTTGAAATGAAAAGTTTCCAAGCATTTGGATGATTTCAAAATGAAAAGTCAAAACACTTCCAACCAAAATGACTTGCCAAATTTAGTGTTAAAAGAATCAGTAGTTTTGGTCACCTTAAGCCTCTTACTTTTAGGAGTACAATACACATGATAGAAATGTTGGCCAGCAGTGTGGCCAGTACCATTTTGTACAGTCTTCTCCAAGGTCTAGCCTGGGACAGTGTGGCCTTCCACAATCTTGTCAGAGAAGTAAATAATAGAATTATTTTGGTGAAAAGACCTTTAAGATCATCAAGTCCAACCTAAAACCACTGTATCTGTAATCTGAATAGCTTCAGGCAAGGTCCTCTTCCTTTGAGCAACTCTCTTCATTATCAGTAGATGTCATAATTGGAACCCTTTTCTAATGAAATCATTAGTTCCTCTCCTTGTTAAAAATAATATGAGTATGCCTTCTGCCCAAGTCAGCAGAGTTTTGACCTAAAAATGCATTAATATTTTGAAGGACTTTGCTTGAAGATATGAGCTTGTTAGAGGGGAGTATAACCTGAACATAAGTAACATGTATGATGCAGTTAGTTAGTCTCTCTGCTAATATTCCCTCAGAACAAATAAAGAAATCATTTAGGAATAAGTAGTGAAGATCAATTGAGAACAAAACAGTGAAGTTTACAGTACAGACTCTTCTGGATTTTTAGGAACACAGGTTGTGACTGTTCATTTCCCTTAAAGGTGATGAAAATATGCAGGAAAAAAAGCCTGCTGCAGGCTGCAAGTAGCAGACTAGGCTACCTGCTAATGTCTCTTGAAGCACTTCCCATTTTGCTTCTAAAAACTGTTGGTGTCCCAAGTTAATTTTTTTTTTTTCCAGTCTTCAAAAGAAAAACTTCTTGATGATCGTTGCTGACCTGCAAGTTAGATTGGACTGGCTCTGAGTGGGTTTTGTAAATTATATAGCTAAAACTGAGAGCTGCAGTAAACGCGTTGAATTTAATCTGAATGTTGGCAGTTGTCATAGGATGAAAAATTTCAGAACATCTGAGCTTTAATGCTTTTAAGGGTTGTGTGGGATGCGTGTATGGTTTTTTTATTTTTTGTGCTTTGTTGTGGTGTGGGCTTTTTTTTTTCAGTTCTTTTTCTTTTTTTTCTTAAATGATAAGGAAGAAGAGGATCCCATCACAACCACATAAAACATTGGCCTTTGGTAGGCTGTTCAGACCAGTTGACATGTTAATATTGATATTCAGTTTATAATCCAGACGCATAAGCCTCAGAATAGTCCAAGCTCCCTTTTTTCCTTTTGAATCGTTATTTATACAAATCTGCACTGCCATTCCATGGTGCTTCCTACAGAAATGCTGGTTTCCCCTGTAGTGATGGCTTGCATGCTTTTGCATGCTAATGCAATATTCTATTTCTAACTTGACGGTAATAGATTAGCAAATACATGAGGCTATCATTCCTCTGCTAATGTGATTCCAGCCATGCAGAAAACTTGAATTTTGCCAGCTTCTAGGCATTCTTCGTATAAAATTCAATTTAAATAATTTCTAATTTAAGTGTCTATTTTGTTTTCTGCCTTTCAGCTTCAATGCTTTTTTTTTTTTTTTTTGCTTTTCTGAAAACCTCAGTGTTTACTGTTTGTGGGAGAGGATGGAAGTTAGTGTTCTTTGCCTTCCTTGGGTAATTGTTTCAACCTTTGTCATCCTCTCCTTGAATAGGAGGTGTGTTTAATTATTGTATGAAAGATTTGTCTTGATTAGAATGCGAAGGCTTCTATGCCTTTTCTGGAGATGGAATGGAGACTGCTACGTTTGTTTTTGGCTCCTGTTCTGACACTTCTGCCTAGATGGTGGTGCAGTCCAAAAGCCTGACAAAGAAATACAAGCACCACACCCCAATTATCCTGTAACTCCTCTTGTTTTTGAATGCCAAGTCGTGAGTGGCATTGAGAAACTTCTCATGTCCAGCCTGCTGGGCCCACTGAGTTTGTGATAGGGAAACTAAAGTGATTTTATTCTTGCTTTCGAAGTGAACAAAGAGGGGGAAAAAGGCTATTGTAAGTAGGTTGTTTTAATGGTATGCTGAAACCAGGTCTACTTGACAGTTCTATAACTATCACATCATGGGATGTCCGTAGGGTATTAATAGTGTCTCCCTCTGGTCCTTAAACTCAGGATGTGAAAAGCTGTGTACCTGATTTTCCTTACCTGATGACCAGGTAACATGGTAGTCATGTGAGCTAGTTGCATGTGGTGCTTACTGCAGGGAAGAGACTGGAAAAAGAGAGGGTTTTTAGATACCAAAGGGTGTGAGATGTCTGCAGCGCAGTGGGTGCCTTTCTGAATGGATGAGGTAGAGATGGACTGGATCCCTAGCACTGGGTAATGCTGGCTTGAGTGACTGCCATTGTCCTACTTCCTCCCTATGGCTGGGGATCTGGATGATCCAATGGCCTTGTGGCAGTGAAATGCTGCCAGCAATCAGGGAGGTAATCCTAGTACAAGGCTTGTGTCTATGGTGGTTGTTGCAGCTACACTGGCTGGTCCAGAGATGCTATGCCATTGTAGTGGGTCTGGGATGGTAGTGATTTTCCACAGTAGCTCTTGCAGTGCTGTGCTTGTTGTTGATATCAATATTATGACTACCGCTCGCATAACATCAAGGCTGTCCCTCCAGCATTCCTTCCCCCACCTTCATCAACAGTGGTCGGTGGGCACGATCTTGGGAGGGACCATGGCTTCGACAGCTGAGCCAGGCTGACCAAGGAGATATTCCATAACATATGACGTCAGCTCAGTAATATAAACTGGGGGAGAGGAGCAGGAGGGGGAGGCAAGATTCATTCTGGGCCTTCCAAAAGCAACCGTCACACGTACTGAAGCCCTGCTTCTCAGGAGGTGGCCGGACATCGCTGCTGATGGGAAGTAGAGAGTAACAGCTTTATCTGCTTCGCTTTGCTTCTCGCGCGCGGCTTTGCTATCTTTATATTAAACTGCTTTTATCTTAACCCACGAGACATTTGTCTTATTTTCTCCCCTTCACTGGCTTGCTGAGGAGGTGGGTGATCAAGTGGCGTGGTGGGCGCCTGGCATCTAGCCAGGGTCAAACTACCACAGCCACAAACTACATCTTTGGGTTCTTTGGACAGAATAGATAGAGATGCACTGGGTGCTGTTGAAATTTGGGATAGGCTGGGATTGTCAAGGAGAGACTAGCCCTTCCTAAACATCTTGAGTTTTTCAGGCAAAGACTGGGCACTGCAGTTACAAGTCAGTCATTTGGAGACCAGCTCTCTCCCCGCTTTTAATGTTTTTTTCATCTTTGCATTTTTATGGCATTTTTTTTTTTATCATCAAGGTTTCCTTATGTTGAGGGGAAAAAAAAAAAAAGCATCTGTTTGCTTTGGGCTAATTTCAGAGTGATACAATAGTTTAGGGATCTGGGAAATAAGACATTAGTCAATGCTCCCTTTCAGTTCCTTTATATATTATAAGCAGATTCACTTCACTTGTAAAATATCCTCATACACTTGTATCTTAAAGATGATTTTTGTCTTTGTCTATTTCTGTTATTTACAATGCTTTGAAGTCTGTGTGTCAATTCTAGACAAGAATCACCTTACAGCTGAGAGCAAGAGTTGGAACATTGTAAGTCAAAAGAGACTTTTTCATTAAAATGTAAATAAATAAGACAATGGATTATATTTCAAGATAGTTCTTATTTATTAAGCATATATAGCTACGGTTTGTGTTTTATAGAACAATGTAAGATTTTGTTTTATAGATCAGTTTCTTTGTCTCTGTAGACATCAGTGATCGGAGTGAATAACATTAATTTAATCTTGTCCCTCTTCACATTCATGGGAGCTTTTCCATTGATTACAATGAAGTCAGAATCTGTCTAGTATGTTTTAACTTGGGTATCAGACAAAGTTTAAACCTGGGTGAAGCTGTTTCCTGACAGTACTGTATCATTTTATTTTTACTTGTGTGGTTTTCCAGTGCAGGATGGCATGTTTATGCAGACTTCCGGGCACCAGCAGGAGTGTTACAGAAACAAGAGCTGTTTGATCTTACCTTCCCCCTCTTAAGAGGTTTCTTGCCCTAAACAAAACATGATGAGGAAGTTTTCCTTTCATAAGTCAAACTCTAGTTCTCGTGACACTCCATAAAATGACTCCAGACAAAGCCCTGCTAAGCATCTGCTCCTCAGCCACAAATCCTGGGCTTCTGGGAAGTGCAGGCCATGGCTTCCCCCCGCCAACCCCAATCTTCTTGAAGGTGATGCAGTTTGGATTATGTACTTGCCCTTAGACTCTGGGCTAGGGTACAACTGGAATAACTTAAAATACAGAAATCTGTTTCTGCACATAGCCACCTGGGAGTCCTGATTGATAATAAGCTAAACATGAACCAGCAATGTGTCCTGTGGTCAAGAAGGCCAATGACATCCTGGGATGCATCGAGTGTGGCCAGCAGGTGGAGGGAGATTCTTCTCCCTCTGTGCCCTGGTGAGGCCTCATCTGGAGTAGTGTCCAGTTCCAGCTCCTCAGCTCAAGAGAGACAGAGAACTTCTGGAGAGAGTCCAGCACAGGGCCACCAAGATGATCAGGGGACTGGAACATCTTTCATATGAGGAAAGGCTGTGGGAACTGGGGCTACTTATTCTGGAGAAGAGGTGACTGAGGGGAGATCTTATTAACATTTACAAATATCTAAAGGGTGAGTGTCAGGAGGTTGGACCATCCCTTTTTTATATGATAGCTAACAACAAGGCAAGGGGTAATGGGGATGAAGCTGGAACACAAAAAGTTCCATTTAAATATAAGAAAAAAACTAATTTACTGTGTGGGTGATGGAGCCCTGGCACAGACTGCCCAGAGGGGTTGTGTAGTCTCCTTCCTTGGAGGTCTTCAAGACCTGCCTGGACATGTTGCTATGTGACCTGATCTAGGTGAACCTGCACCTGCAGGGGAGTTGGACTAGATGATCTCTAAAGGTCCTTTCCAACCCTACCATTCTATAATTCTATGAGATAATAGGCAATAGCAGAGCTGTGGGGCTCAGTAGGTGCTCAGCTGTGGGTTGTTTGTGGAGCTAGAGGGGAAGAAGGCAGTGCTGGTGGTTATTAATTGGGTTCAAAGACAGATTGCCATTTTGGCCACTGTGATATAGGGCACTTATGCTGTTAGTGGAAGAAAAAACACACAGTTGTTGGGAGTCATGGTGCTTATACACATGCTTAACAGATGAGAAGAAATCAAATTGTACAAATAAGACCCAGGTAGATGAATTATTGCTGTACATTTTTCTTTTAAATGAGTTAAGGTAGAATGCTATTGCAAGAATAAGAACTGTGTTAAATATTTTATTTTCTCTTATCTATTCGTTCCTTCAATATGTTTCTTTAATAGTGTGGATTTTTAACTTTAGACTTGTAACTGAGGACTTAATTTTCTATACTGCCAAACTGGGATAGTAAAATGGCATTTGAATGCTAAATGGTGTAGCTTTAAAGTGTTGTAATAAGATTACTTATTATAATTTGAATTTCTATATGAGAACTTTTCAGATTGAGTTTATTACGTTTGTTTGGGATTTTTTTCTCTAGATTTTTCAATTTGGTGTGGTAGATTTTTTTTTTTTTTTTTTTTTAAGAACATTAGTTTTATAGCTTACCAGTTGAAAAATTGGAAAGTTAAAAGTGTAAAAAGTTAAAGAATTATATTAATTTTCTCTCCTTTCTCTATCTTTTCTAAGGAAAATAAAATAAATGCCAAGGATTCTTACTTTTTGTTTTTACATTTCAAACCACCTTTAACTTTTCATAAAGTCTTCAACTTTGTAGAGATTACTCAGTGGAAAAGTTAATTTATTTTTTTCTTCTGAATAGCTGGGTATCTCCTTCAGTTGATAGGATTATGAAAAGTTAGTGCGAAAGCTGAACAAGCAAAAGATGTATCTGTGAAAATAGAAGCCTTCTTTGAATTGCATTCAATATCCTGAGAAAACAGAGCCATATAATGATGGCATATCTGTTTCTAGATGTTGTGGTTTAGGCCCATCTAGGAACAAAGGACCAGGACCAGCCATAAGTACCAAGGGCCTTTGGAACTCCCTAAGGCCAGGAAGGGCTCAATTGTCACTTACTTTCCTGAGAAAAACAAACAAGACTACTCAACTTTGGGAACAAAAAAATAATCCACCACCAATCAAAACCATAACAAATAGAAAACAACACAGATGAAGACCACCTTCCCCTCACCTCTTCCTGGGCTCAGACACCTTATCCTGGTGTCTTTACCTCCTCTTCTACCCCCTTTGCCCCCCTGCCCCAGAACAGCATAGTGGGGCAGGGAATGGGGGTTTCAGTTAGTCCTTTCCTGATGACTTCTGTCATTTGTCTCTCCTCAAGGCAGAGCTGGTCCTTCCTGCTCCAGCACAGGGTCCCTCACAGGCTGGGCAGCCCTGCACAGGCCGCTCTGATGTGTGTTCATCTCGAGGGCTGCAGCTCCTCTCCACCTCCTGTGTGGGTCTCTGTGGCCTGCAGGCTCTCCAGAATGACCTGTGCCATGGCTGCCTCCTCACACAGTCTCCTACCTGTCCAGGCACGCTCACCTGGAGCTGCTGGTGGCTCTCAGTCCTGCCATTGCCCTCCATGGGTTGCAGGAGGACAGCCTGTGTTCTTGTCAGGCTGCAGGGGAATCTACAGTCTGGCACTTCTTCTCCCTTCTTTTCTGACTGTGGAGTCTGTATGGTTATTTCCATCTTGTGCCACTCCTGCACCGCTTCTTCCTTCTCCGATTTTCCTTCTTAAAGAGTGACTGCAGAGGCAGTAGATTGGCCTGGCTGGGCTAGAAGTGGGTCCAATTCAGAGCTGGGGGATATTTTGAGTACTGCTTATGGGGACCAGCACTGTAGCTCCCACCTCCTGTTATCAAGCAAAAAGGGACTCCATACAAACCCACGACCTTAGAACATGCTGGTCTTTGGGAACCAGTTTGAGATGTATTATTTCAAAAGGAAATTTTCAAAAAGTTTTTAAAATCACTATGCCAAAATACAGATTTGAATGACTCATAGAAAAATAGGACTAAAAAGTTGTCTGTTCTTCTTGTGATTTGCTCTTTGGTAAAACTCTGACTTACTCAAGTGAGTGATACCTTATTTGCAGCTAATGCTGTTGGCTAGAAACGTTACCAGGGCATAGGGATCTGCATCTTAGACTGACCCAAAATCCTGTGGTTTTGCTTCAGCTGCTGCCACAGATTGTTGCAGCTGCCCCCTTCCCCCCCTCCCCAAAAAAAAAAAAAAAAAAAAAAAGGTACTCAGAGGGAATCTAGCAGTCCTGAGGCTTATAGACATAGGTTTGACCCATGGTCAGTCAACATGCAGCCCAATCAGTCAAGGAACATGATTTGCTGTGTGAGCTGCTCAGTACATGGGCAACCTTAACTGTGATGTGGACAAAGTGGAATTTTGTTGGGTTTGGTAAAGTACTGTGTGCTTACCTGAATGTGCTTGCTAGGATGCTGCCAAAAACTAGCAGGTTTTCAGCATCCTACTGAAACCAGAATGACCTTGTTGATTAGAAATCTCAACAGCGTATTTTTGTATTCTAGGGGAAGAATTTAAACTTCAAACATCTTAGTTACTAAAAGAGTTCCAGTCTCTAAAACACTAGAGATTTTGAGAATCAAAATATACTTCCCTGGAGTGCTTACAGGCCTAAGGTCTCATATCTTGTCTCTGAGATGGAGAAGTGGATTGAGGCTTGACTTGAAATGTTAATATCACAGCTGAGAAAGCTGTTATATCATTCATCCTGACTCCAGAGGGAAAAGACCAACCACTTTAGAGTTAAGATGCATGAGTGAGAAAGAGCACATGGGCCAAGAATGATTGACGTTGAGAGATTTTTTTTCTTTGCTCTGTTGGATGATACCTGAGTAGCTCCCTAGGCTTAGAATAAATAAGGGTCACTGAAGAACACTTTCCAAGGCTGCTGCTGCCACATAATCTATGGGTATGATAACGAATTTTCATACTCTGGAGAATGAGACACTGTATTTAAACCATGAATTGGTTTATACAACATCAGCTTCCTTTTAGCTAGCAGCAGTGTAAAATGTCTTTTGTGAGACTCCCTGGAAAGAGTAGGCTAAACATTTAGTAGTTTTACGAAAAATAAGACTAGCAGTCCCCTAATCTCCACGAACAGCCACCACATAATTTAGGCAATTGAATCTGTCATTCCAGATCCTAATCTGATAGTGCAGTGGGAATCCTGCACTGCTACAGTCATGCATCTAGGGTATGGTGTGGAGAGTCTGGGTTTATTATTGGGTTATGTTCAATAAAACATGTCACAATGGATTTCTTTTCAGGAGATGATATATAGGCACTAAGTCTGGGTTTTGTAGCTATTCCATGAAATAGTTGTGTGGAAGTACCTTAGAAAGTTAATGCAGTTAAGGTTTCACTCAGCCAGTTTATGGCACCTCCAAAAATAAATGCAGTTTCAATAGAATGACATCTCTCATAAAAACTGAATCTGTCTTTCTTGAAATTCAGTGAAATGAGAGCTGACAATTGCTTGGACTGTCAAAAGTGTCTTTGCTGATTTAGTCTGAGGACAGCCACTGTGTGACTTTTCCTTTTTGGGCTGCGGGAGGCAAAAGGTCACAGGGAGGACTGTATTCTCTCCTGTATCAGAGCTTGCATTAGCTCTCATTAGGAAACTCTCTTTGTATTCACATCTTGGCTTTGGCAATGCCAACTATAAGCTCTTTAATGAATCTGTACAGGGGCTACAGGGAGGGGAAGTGGTGTGGAGGAGAAATGAAAGATAATAGTGTTCAAGTCCAGAACAGTCACTTGGTGCATGAGTATTATATCTCTGAATGAAATTTCTTGAACTGATAATTCTGTATCTGAATGATTTTTAGGCTTCAGTCATATTGCCAACCATATAGCAGGTTGCTATTCAGACATCAAACAAAAATGAGAACTTTTACCAAGCTTTCTTTGTTGATTTGATCTCTCAGATGAATGCTTATTACTTCTCCATCATGTTTCTTCTAAGAATTTCTCTATTTTTTAAAAAATGGAAATACTCTTATTTACAGGTGCTAATGATCACATTAAAGACACTTACTTTAGCCACTGTGCTAAAGTGGTCTTTGAAATATCTGTGCTTCCAAAGTCCAATTTTTCTAGCGTGTCATTATAGTAGTGTGAATTTCAAAAGTTTGAAACTCTGAGACAACTTCTTGTTTCTGAGAAAAAGATAGTATTAAAATTAAAAGTTGAATTTGTTCTTGTTACTCAAGTTCTTCAGTGGTAGCCATTTTATATAAAGAATACATTTTTGGAAGTTTTTAACGTTAGGCTCTACAAAGTATATACAACTTAGACAATACTGTATTCTGTTTCTATCGTAATTTAGTTTCTGCTCTGACATTTAAGAAATTATTTTCAAAATTATGTGCTTGTAAAGGACTGTATTAAAAAAAGAGAAATAATGTCACCCTTTTTTAAAACATATATATGAAAGTACAAATTAAAGGATTTCTTTAATATTAACGATGTTTGCTTCATTGGCAATGCGTAAGTATCAAAACACATAGATTCTCTTTTATGCCTGAATTTCTGATTCTACTCAGCAACTGTTATACTGCTTGTACATTGGGGACAAACAGGCACATATGCATCCCATGACACTCGCAAGAAAGGGTTTCTGGGTTTTCTTAGCATTCCTAATGCTGTTAAACCCTCTCACAATGCCATTCTGTAGATGCCATCAACAGAGGATGTGGCCATCTTTTTAGCAGCTACAGATGTGAGGACTTGATAGCCTCAAAGAACCCTCAAATTACATTTTAGTTATTTGAAATAATGTTTCTTAGTGTTTTTATGTGTATTGAAACTCTTCAGAAAGAATCTCATTGAGCAAGCACATAAAAGTATTTCTAAGATGAACAGCATTGACCCTCATTTTACTAGGGCAAAAATGCAGTACCTTGAGTTACAGAAGGCATCTGAAATACTATCACAAATTTGTGATAAATGTTATCATTGCTTATAAAATTTAATTTTACTACATTTCTGAAGAATGATCATATTTAGGAGGAGAAAATATAATTCATACCTAAAGTCTACAGTAAACACCTGTATCTTTTATTCAATTTTGGCACATTAGTGCTTTTTATGTATAGTATACAAAGTATGTTTTTTTTCTTACAATGATGAGGTTGGAAGTATTTTTTGTCAGTCAGAAATCAAGCATAAACAGTATGTGGAGTTAGATCCACAGTTTTGCAACCAGAGTGGGGACAGGCTAAGTATAGCAACATCAGGACCAATTGCTTTTGTGTAACATCCTTTGTTTGTTTGTTGAGCATTGCCTTACAGGGATATTATAGTCAATATGCTCTTTGCTTGGTTTTTGAGGCATGGAACTAGGCACTCCCTGGAAGTGGATTTTCTTTTTTGAGATGACAGCTAATTTACAGTAATTAATGTGATAGGGACAGCAGCTGCAGCAGTCTCTAATTCCTTAATCTTAGAGTAAGAGCTAGAAATGGATTAGTTAGAGATAAGTATATCTTATGGCATTTTCTCCTGAGAAAAAGCCCTTTAAAGATACTGTATTCATGTAGCAGGACTGGCCAACACAGTGATGAAAGCAATTGTCCTTTGCTGGAGGGAATAATCCATGCTGGACTGAATGAAAAGAATGAATGTTGGCTTATTTTAAAGATGACGAATAAAATTTTGACTCTAGGCAGTGAAAATAGTTTTGTGGGCTGATCAAAGAATACTTTGGGCAAGCTAGGTACTGTCTAGTGTGGAAGAACTTATTACAAATGTTAACAAAGGATTAAAAAAATGGAGAAGAACGTATTTGGGAAGTGATGCTGTAATTAGCACGTCTGCTGGGGAGGGTTTATTGTCTTTCATGATGAGATATAATGCTGGAACAGGAAGCAGCACAAGTGTGCAAGGAAATGTAGTCTCAACTAACTGAATTACTTGGAAATATATGTGCTATGGTCATTTAAATGTTTCCCAAGTTTGCAAAGAATTTTTTCCTCTGTTACACAAATCATCACTGAAATTCATTTCTGGAATCTCTTTATTTAAATTTATGTACTGTGAAAGAAAAGTTCTAAACTGACTGTGACTAAGGTACTTTGTTAGATACTTTTGACTCAATCATCTGCAACCCAATTGTATTTATATATTAAATGTGTCTGACAAGCTAATAGTGCTTTTTACATTTTATGGTCTTTGCTGAGACAACCATGAAGGCCATTGGAAAGTGGTTTGACTGTTACACTGGTATGGATCTTGTCCCCTAGAGACTAACCTGAAATGGTTTTGTCTGATAAATGAAATTAGCAGATTAACTTTGATTGCTGGATTAAGAACTACACTGGATCCAAACCAAACATTCGGCAACTTGTGGTGATTTTAAAAAAATTCCATGATTTTACTAACTGAAAAGAGATTAGATCTTTAAAAGTTGTTTAGCCAACCTCTTTTATCATCCTTCTCAGTAAACAAAACATTTACTCTGTCACAAAATCACTAATAATCTAATGTGCTTAGGCTTCAGGATAGTAAAGCTTTGTGCTGCTTTGGGTTGACCTTTCTGCCTGATTTAAAGACCGTTGTGAAAGAGGTCTGAGGAGAATTCCAACGTCTTTCACTGCAAAGGTGAAAGCTTTGATGTGAATGCTGAAGTTCAAAGCTTCTTCCAGGAGAGAATTGGATAGCTAATTTATCTCTGAGTTTGGGTCAGAATAATGTAAAGATTATATTGAGCATGACTCTGTCAGGTATTTATGGATTTTATATTTATATATATATGTGTGTGTGTGTGTGTAAAATTAAATTGTATTTGCACAAATTGAGAATGCTTCCGAGGAAAATCAACAAGGCATGTAGAGCAACATAGAAACTTCCTGAATATTTTCAATTTAGTTTCTTGTTAACTGTGTGGGGAGCTTGTCTGTGTCCCACCATATTTGCTAAATCTTTCAGGAAGTCTTATCTTAGCATTTGAAATATGCTTCCATTACATCCATTTTCAAGACTGATGTGCTAGCATTAAGTGAACTCTGTATACTGCCTGCTTTCAGGTGGACTGGGCTTTTTTGTCATGGAGCCAGAGTGGAGGACTCTGGGCAGACTTTGGTAACCAAAAAACTGGATAGATGCTGTTGGGTGTGTAGAGCAATGCATTTACACCTGCCTGGTGGCTCTGGGAAAAGAGGTGTATGATGGTGCTCCAAAAAAGCAGCTCCTCGTCACCTGAATTTTGGGTGATCATAGTGCAGCTTTTGCAGCAAGCACTTGTGAAACTCTTTTTTGCCTAGGCAAGATCTTTATCTTGTGTGTGCAGGTATTTTCCCACATGTTCTCATGCTGTTTTGGGCCTTGTCTTAGGTTTGGCCCATTTTGTTTTTTTTGAAACATCATCATTTTATGTCTTAGAAGCAAATTGATTTTCTTTTTCCTCCCTAATTTCTATTCAATAACAAGCTTAACAAAACACTTAGGGAGGAGTGGTGTATTCTCCTCATTGTTCCTGCGTACAAGGAGCCTAGCTATTTCTAGCCTGATACTGTTTACTTGGAAAGCTATGAAGCTGCTGTTCTCACTCATGTGGAGTAATAGTTTCATTGAAATCAGCTGGACTATTATTAAAGCAAAATGCCACTCAGCATGAGTAAGGCCAGTAGGAGAAGGCAATGTGCAGCTCAAAGCTTTAGATAGGTCTTATAATAACTGAATTGTTTATTCCCCACAGCTTCAGTGAAGGTGTCTGTACTGTGGCAGAAAACAGGAGCATCTATGACTGAAAAATGATGGCATGTGGTGATGTGTATGCCAGCAAGCTCTGAGGACACATTTGACATGGTGTGCCTATTCTGGGAAGCAGCAATGAAGCAGTTAAGATAGATGGGAATCATGTGGCTAAAAATCCTGCATGTACTTGGAAAACTCATCCAAGGTACTTACAGACTGTTTTTATTGCTGTCCCTCAGGATTTGTGCACAGTTTCTGAAAAACACAGTGTATGCTGCTGATAGAGATATGTCTCCTTTTTCTGTCATCCAAATGCCAAGCAAAGAGGAATAGAAACCAAATGTAAGCAGAGTGCTTTTGTTCATGAACTGAAAAATTTATGGCTATTTGTGAAAATGCAGAACAACTTGGTCTGCTGCTGAGAAGCAAAGATAAGAAGTAAAACCTGTCATTGGCAGGATCTTTTGGGGTCAGCTTCAGTCAGGGTGAGTCATTCCCTGCCTATCCACGTGGTGAGTAGATTCCTGCCTAAATTATGGGCCTGAGCTGCTCCTTTTTAAGAGTCTGACGTGAAGGAGCTGGACATTACTTTGGCTGTTGAAATAATGGAGAGTTTGTGGGCTCTCTCTGCTGAGTGATAAATGATGAGACTAGTTTCACTGTGACAGAACATCTGGCTTGTGATTTGTAAAACTAATGCTGTATATTTTTGGAATTATTAGATTGTGAATATTTATTCAGAAACAGAGAGTTTCTTTGCTTTGTAGCAAAAAAAGACTTTGGCATATTTCAAATATAGAAACAAATAACTGGTTTGTAAAACCAGACTTTATTTTAAATTTGAACAAACCTAAACTCTTCAGACTATTTTTTATTAATTTGAAACAAGAGATTATGTCTTATTTCTTTGAACACTGTCCTCAAAAGTTTTTTAAAGACCCAGCCATTACCTTTGGATCTAAGATGGTGAGTTCAGGTGATGCTTCATGCTGACAGGCTTGTCTCTACACAGAGATTTACCTCATGCCAGCTATCAGTTTAAGCACATGAGAGATTTACTTTCGTGTTCTTGCATAACAGTCATAATCATTAGTTGCAGGATATATCAGAGAATGGACATTGGTTGTGCTCCATAACTTGAGAGTATCTAATTGCAACATAAAGAAGCCCTTAGAGCTTATCTGGCAGTTACTTGTTACAAGGAAAGAGGCCAGTGTGTACATATTGGGGTGTTTGCCTTTCCTTTTTGTGATTATATGGGCATATTGGATATGCTGGACTGAATCCATACGGTTAAAATATAAACAAAACTGCAGTCATAGTAGTGCAGGATATTGTAATTCTAAGATTAATGACTTTCTGTTGGATGCCTTTTAGATCTGTGTAGTGCCTTTTATAATGAAGTAAATATAATGCTGTTGTAGTTGTGGTGGTCTAAAGAGAAGAAAGGATTGTTGAAAACAGCCTGTATTTTCATTATCTGGAAAAACTGGAGATATCAGATACTTTTGTCTGACAAGGGTGGTTAGATTTTTTTGTGGGTTTTTTTTTTTTTGGGTTTTTTTTTTTTTGTTTATTTGTTTTTGCTATGTTTCGGGAAGAAAGTAAAAGTAAAAAAAAAAACCCAAAAAACAACACAAAACCCACATTGCAATATTGTCTGCAATATTAGTAGAAATTTAATTGCATGGACTCCAAGAGGGATCATTTTGCATCGAGCAATACTTGCAGCATCAGTAAGTATACCTTGGATATCTGCTACACTTTTTCACAACTTTAGGAACATCTTGAAGTCTTGCTGGGACAGGCTGGGGGGAGGCTGGCTGGAGCGACATGAGTTTAAAGTTAATGGAGGCAACTCTAATGTTAACATTTCCCTTACCATGTTAGCAATAAATTTTGGAATAGGACCTTCCTGGGAAGTTTGTAATAGTGGGCTAAAGCCATGTTGTTTTCTCTTGCCATTATGATTTGGCCCCATTAACTTGTCAGGACTGTTTTAAGACTCAGTATAGTGTCTGAGTTACAGCTGTAGCTATAGCACTCTGGACTGTGTGGGAAGGTCATTGTTACCTTCTCTACAGCCATTTGCAATTTCACCATTGCAATGGAAAAGGCTAGCAAACACAGAGAAAATGTGAGGCCATTGTATTAGAACACATTACTATTCACAAACTGCATTTGACAATAAAATTGGTTACTTGTTTTCATTACAAAGTCTCCGTGTTTAATATTTTATTATACAAATTAGACCACTCTTTAACAATGACTGTAATGAGAATGATGAACTGAAAACCTTAGTTTGTTCATCTAACAGTATCAATGTTGAAAGTTTGTCCTCCTCTTAATACCTCTTTTACTAAACAGAACTTTGCATTTGAAGCACAAAGGTTTCTTTATTTTTTTTAATCTACTAATTAGAAATGGCACATCAGTAGTTTTACAGATGTATTGCTGAGCAGACGAGTATTACTTGCAGTGTAACTTGGGTTACTTTAGCAACCTGGCATTTCCAAATTATGGTAGATATAAAAATTATTTTCATAAATTATGTCAAAGTGAGACTTGAGTGGAAAGTTTATGTTTTGAGACAAGAGAACTTAAACAGTTACAACTCCTTAAAACAACGTAATTAAGACAATGCTTCTTTTTCAACAGATGGCCAAGAGGATAGGGGAAGAAAATGAGATTACCAAGTGAGACAACTTAAGAAACAGAGAAAATACCAGGTGGTGTGGTGTATGTAGAATTCAAGTGGTTGTAGTCACCAAGAGCATCATGTTGGACTAGTGTTGGGAGATAATTGTTTTGGGGGTAGTGTCCTTTGCTTTGTTTTTGTGATGTGATGGAGTACATCTCATACAGGAGCAAGTATCCAAAGTTTTCAAATTGTTTGGATTGCTGCTTTCCATATGGAGAGATTAGATGCGATATTGTTTATTTTAACTTGAATTTCACTACTTATGTATTTACTGCTTAGTGACTGATGTGTCTACCAGCAGTATTGATATCTGATAAATTTTAACTATTCTTTCCTCTGCACTTAACACAAGTAATGAAAAGAGTATTGTCACATGTCAGAACTTATTACACTGATGGTCACATATTTAATATCAATTATTTTAGATGCATGTACGTGTACAGATTTCTGTTAAGAAGCAGGATAAATGTGCTTTTTGCTGAAAAGTTAAATGCATGAGACCTCACTTTCTTACCAAAGGAAAGTAACACTATACCTTAATTCTCTACTCCAGAAGAGTCTTCTGTTCTCTCTGTTTCAGTTACTTTGGATGCAGGCCATGCCCAGTTATTATGGGGAGCTTTAAAAGAAAAAACAAAACCAAAACCTTTATCTAAACGTCCATATGGCACATCACTGGAGTACCTAGACATGTGCACTTTTGTCTTTGGTCATTTCATACAGAAAATACAATTAGACTTGGCTGTCAAACAGATGAAATCTGTCATATTCCTCCTGTAGGAGCTGAATTTGGTCCAGCCCAATAAATACCAAAAATACTGGTCCATAAAATTGCAAGCGGAGCCTGTGATTTCAGTGCATGTAGACTAAGATTCTGTGGGTCTGGCAAGCAACATTTTCTGGCTGAGCAGCCTGTCTCTGTGATCAGCACAGTCTCCCTGCTCCACCACTTCAATAAAGCAGCAGATGGCTTTGCCACACCTGCCCTAAAAGGACAGTTGCCTATGGAAGAATGGAACTCTATAGCTTTCTGAGGAAGAACCTGAAAAATGTGGACTTGTTCAAATTGCCTTACTAGAATGACCTTGCAAAGTGGTTTTGTTTTTTTGTTTCTTGTTGTACCTTGATATTTTTAATGTGCCCTCTCTGTTGTAGACATGTCAATAAGGAGGAAAAAAATATGACTGAGTCATGTTTACCTGTTCCTCAGATATCAGGCAATAACCTATATTTCACAAACTGCTTTGTTATTTGTAATGGTTGAAATATTCTAGCTGATGCTAGACAGACTTGTTGCCCTCAAGCAAAGTGCCATAGTTAACCATGTGCCAAGAGCTCTGTATTAGATTAGGTGCGGGACTTAGGCAGTCTAGATTTGTGGAGGTTGTTGGTTAAAGCCTATCTTTCAAGGGTAAGTGCAACATATACCCTTTACAGACAGAACAATTGGGAAAAGGCAATTTTGCAGAATAATTATCATCAGTGGTGAAACAGACATTGTATTAGTCTTTTTTTTTTCAGATGATTTCTGACAAAATGCCTTTAGATGTGTGTGTGATAATTTTATTTTCAAAAGGATGCAGCACTTTGTCACTGCATTTCTCAGGGCAGAAGCTTCTGCATTATACTGTCTGCCAAGAGGTTTTGAGGGATTGCACATATTCTTCTTGACACAACATTGTATTTCATACTGTAAACCAAGTAGGTGGAATTAACTGATCTTCACTTGTATCGTTGCTGTATGTCATCTCCCTTGATCATTGCTTGTGAGGATGAAAACCATTTTGTAAAGTTGTCTTTTAGGGCAACATATGTTAGCATAACATTAAATGTTCTTTTCTTGTCCTCTTCTATACAAATACTGTATGACAAATGCTTGAGTTTACTGGTCTCTGTTTCTACTTCTGTCTCTCCAATCATTCTGCCATGGCAAACAATTCAGTAACTGTTCTGGCCAGTCCTGTACTTTCATAACTGTGTGTGAACTCTAACTCTGGCTGAAAAAATAGTAATATTTGATCACTTATATCACACAAGGAGGTATTTTCTCTGCATCTGTTAGCTACACTTGACACTGCTCCTTCTCTCATGTTGTGGCTGTGAGAGCCAGGTAAGTTCATGTTACAGCACTATAGTGACATGCAGGCTGTCTTGGTTTTTATAGGAAGCAGTGTGCCAATGGCCTGTGTTTAACAGGCTCGGGACTATGTTAATTGCAACCAGCTGGTGATCACAAGGTTATGTTTGTGCCTTCATGTGTGAAAAGTATCTTCAGAAGATGGAGAGTGTCAAACCTTTGTGTGGTCTTGGGGGAGCTTGTGAATAATGTCACTGGCCCCTGACTTGAGTTTATATTATTCTTTGCATCCTGATTGCTTGAGTGGGCATCCGCCTATATTTTTAACTCTAGAGAACAATCTGGGAGGATTTGTTGTCAAAGAATTGGATTTTAGAGGCTTTCTGAAGCATCAACTTTGCAGATTTATTTTTTTTGGTAGATGAGTGCCTGGACTGCAGGAAATAGTTGCCACCATTAGGGTCAAAGGGGGAAAATGGGCAATGGGCTGAATAGACTTAAAGCTGCTATCACTTCTAAATATGAAGTACAGAAGTGCCCTGGAAACACAGCAGGAGACAAAGAATGACTTCTATGTGTAAGTGGTATGGAAATAAAGCTTTGTTTTTCAGATGCTGTTAATCTTTTTCTAAAACCATATTTAACAATAAGAAATGGGAAAATCACAATTTAGAAAGTTGCTTGCGTCTCAATTCTCTTTTCCAGTGTTGTGTTCTTATAGCCTAGCACTCACGCTCATGACAGTAGGGCCTTGAAATCATCTTCTTCATTTGTAATGCTTCCATATGATATGAGACCTGTTATGTTGACAGGAGGACATTCAGGACTTTAATATTGCATCAAGGATTCTAAGATTAATCTAGAAAGGCATCTAGAATTAATTTCAGAGCAATTCACCTCAGATACTAGCATGGTAAAAGTCAAACAATAACAGGATGCTCT
The DNA here is from genome assembly GCA_013401255.1 of Urocolius indicus. Classification (NCBI taxonomy): domain Eukaryota; kingdom Metazoa; phylum Chordata; class Aves; order Coliiformes; family Coliidae; genus Urocolius; species Urocolius indicus. The sequence goes on along the minus strand of WBNH01009934.1, from coordinate 1,783 downwards.
AAGATGGTGATACATGCAAGTGTAGGTAATTCACAGGTGGTGGTGTGTACTTTTTCAGCTTATAACAGCATTATTGAAATTGAAAAGCATCTCCTGGAACTTACTGAAAATTTTTGCTACTGTACAGAAAAAAAACTTTGGCTAAACTAAGGGAATGAGAGAGCAATTCAATAGTAGTTTGAATACAGGGTAAATGTAGGACTGTAATTGACTGTAAGGCACCGAGTCTTGTGCCAAGAATCTTGAGCACAACATAACAACTCAAATAAAATGTTCCTAGAAGTCTTTCTGTATTGCATTTTGACTTGAAGATTGGTTTCTGTAGGGCAGTGGGTGTCCCTCTTCCTTTGGGCTTGGGTGGTGTTTGTTTTTTTTTTTTGTTTGTTTGTTTGGTGGCTTTTTTTGTTTGTTTATTAAAGCTCTAACTTGAGTCTTTTAACTTGGAGTGAAACTGAATTGATGATGGCTTCTCCCCCATGAAGGAAGACACTGCACACAATTGCTCTTCTGTTTTTCTTGCTGCTGGAAACTTTTTTAAAGATTAGTAATCTATAGTGCCATTTCAAGTTTCAGACGTTCATTCCATGCACCATTACCCATGGAAGAAGGAAAAATAGACTATTATAACTGTAAGTGCAATACTCTAAGCTAATGGACAGTATAAGAGATGTGTACTTTGCACATACACACTATTCGTTTAGAGAGAGTGCATGACTTTGACATGCCTTCGTCTAATGGAAAAGCAGTTAATAACATAGAATATTCTTCTATAGAAGTCACAGAATTGCCACCCACATCTTTCTTGGGAAGAACAGATTGAATAAGGTTTGTGAGAGAGAAATACCTCTAGGTTCAGTTAAAAGACATTTTGACACTAGACACCTAGTAGTAAAGTACAGTAGAACCATTTGCTTTTTATTGCTGAACAATTAAGATGGAAAGTATGTGAATAAAATGGAATGTCCTTGCCAAACAGCAGCAAGAAAGCATCTCCTGCGTGACAAACATAAGTGGTGAAGTGATGCCTTTGTGATATAATCTCCCTTGCTTTTACATGGTGGCTTTTAAGGCAGTAGCATGTGGGTGTGCACAGAGATTTTGAATATATATACTCTTATAGTACTGTATGTCTGCAAGTATTTTTTTTTACTTGAAATGGACTAAAAAGAGGGTCAATTGATGAATGACTTGTATTTGGAGACATTCGTATAAGCATTCTGAGAGGTTTGCTTTCACGTCTCTGTCTTTCTTCCCAAAGCTATTTTAATGATTTTTTCTTAATTCACATGAAAGCCACCCAATTCCAACTGTTGATACACTAGTTTTAGTTTACAAAGATTGAGACCGACATGGACTTTTCACCTCCACACTGTGATACAACCAATGCTAATCTTTTTAAGCATTACTTAGAAGTGACTGCTTTCAACTGACACAGTATATGCTGGGATGGTAAAGCTAACAGTTTCAGTCATTAAATGATTCAGAACTGTGCAAACTTTTTCAGTCTTGAACTGTAACATTTATTTTCCTTTAGCCACAGATTACAGAATGACAGAATGGTAGTGCTTGGAGGGGACCTTTACAAATCATCTAGTTCAATTCTCCTGTTAAAACAAGTCCACCTAGATCAGGTCACACAGCAAAATGTCCAGGTGGGTCTAGAAGATCTCCAAAGAAGGAGACTCCACAACCTTCCTGCACAGTCTGTACCAGGGGTTCATCACCCTCACAGTGAAATAGTTTTCCTTTACGTATAAATTGAATTTTTTGTGTTTCAGCTTCA
>WBNH01009933.1:98353-121898 GCA_013401255.1 Urocolius indicus | reverse complement strand
CCTGCAACAGCAACAAACAACAATATCTATTGACTCAGTTAGGAAACTGATTGCCATTGTTCCTTGGGAGGCGGTCCTGAAAGGTAAAGGATTCCAGGAAGGATGGACATTCTTCAAGAAGGAAATCTTAAAGGCCTAGGATCAAGCTGTTGTCACATGCAAGAAAGTGAGTTGGCAGGGTAGAAGGTCACTCTGGCTGAACAGGGAGCTTCTGCTGGAGTACAGGAGGAAAAAGGGAACTTATGATCTTTGGAAGAAAGTTCAGGCAGCCCAAGAGAACTACAAGGATGTTGTGAGGTCATGTAGGGAGAAAATTAGAAGGGCCAAGGCACAATTAGAACTTCAACTGGCAACTGGTGTAAAAGGCAATAAGAAAATAAGACAAGAAAAGTTTCTATAAACATATCAGCAACAAAAGGCAGGCTAGAGGGAATCTTCATCCTTTAGCAGAAGTGGGGGAGCTTAGTGACCAAGGATGAGGAAAAGGCTGAGATACTTAATGCCTTCTTTGTTTCAGTCTTCAATAGTAAAACCATCAGTTCTTTGGGTACCCAGTCCCCTGAGCCAAAAGACAGGGGCAGGGGACAGAACAAAGCCCCTTTAGTCCAAGGGGAAACAGTTTGTGACCTGCTGCTTCACCTTGATGCACACAAGTCCATAGAACTGGATGGGATCCACCTGAGGATGCTGAGGAAACTGTCAGAAGTGCTTACCACTTTCCACCAGGTAGCAGCAGTCCTGGCTCACTAGGGATGTCCCGGAGAACTGGAGGATGGCAAATGTGACCCCATCTACAAGATCAGAAGAAAGATCCTGGGAACTATAAGCCTGTCAGCCTGACCAAAGGTTATGGAACAGATTATCCTTAGTGTCACCCTGAGGCACATACAGGAAAAACAAGAGTTCAGACTCAGTCAGTGTGGATTTATGAAAGGCAAGCCCTGCTAAATCAACGTGAACTCCTTCTATGACAAAGTAACCTGCTTAGTGAGTGAGGGAAAGTCTGTGGATGTGATCTTCTTGCACTTTAGTAAGGCCTTTGAACACAGTCTCTCACAGCATTGTCCTGGAGAAACTGGCTGCCCATGGCTTGGATGTAAAAATATCTGGATGATGGATCACAGAAAGTGGTAGTGAAAGGAGTTAAATTCAGTTGATGGCCAGTCACCAACGGTGTTTCCCAGGCCTCAGTGTTGGGACCTGTTCTATTTAACATCAATGATCTGGATGACGGAATGAAGTAAATTTTCTGGTGTCACCAAGATGAGCAGGTGCATAGAGCTTTTTGAGGACAGGAAGGCTCTTCGGAGGATCTGAACAGGCTGAATCAATGGGCCAAGGCCAATTGTATGAGGTTCAACAAGGCTAAGTGCCAGGTCCTGCACTTGGACCACAATAACCCCAGGCAACACTATAGGCTTGGGGCAGAGTGACTGGAAAGCTGTCCAGAGGAAAAGGACCTGGAGGTGTTGATCAACAGCCGGCTGAACATGAGCCAACAGTGTGCCCAGGTGGCCAAGAAGGCCAATGGCATCTAGGCTTGTGCCAGAAATGGTGTTTCCAGCAGGACAAAGGAAGTTATGGTCCCCTGTACTCAGTGTTGGTCATGCCACACCTCGAATATTGTAACCACTTCTGGGCACCTCACTACAAGGACAATGAGGTGATGGAATGTGTCCAGAGATGCTGGTGAAGGGTCTGGAGGAGTGGTTCAGGGAACTGGTATTGTTTAGCCTGGAGAAGAGGAGGCTGAAAAGAGACATGATCACTCTCTACAACTACCTAGAAGGATGTAGAGGTCTACCTAGTAGTGACGTAGAGGTTGATCTCTTCTCCCAAGTAATGACATGGGGAAATGACATCAAGTTGCACCACGGGAAGTTTGGACCGGACATTAGGAAGAACTTTTTCACTGAGTGGGTTGGAACGCATTGGAAAGGGCTACCCAGTGAGGTGGTGTAGTGACCAGCCTTAGAGATATTTGAAAGATATATAGATGAGGTGCTGAGGGACATGGTTTAGTGATGGGCTTGGCAGCATTAGATTAGTGATTGGACTCAATGATATTAAAGGTCTTTTCCAACTGAAATGATTCTATGATTCTGTGATTCTATATTTTACTTTCTAGTGGATGGGTACTTACATAAATGTAAGGAGATATATAGAAATATTCACATACCTCTCTCTCACCCATAAACACACATTCAGTTAAGACACAGAGTTTTTAAGTATTAGCTAGAAATATTTATTTCATATAATCCAGTCTTATTTCTAGGGTGACTTTTCTCATTGCAAAGGGAGTTCCCTAGGTATGTAAAAACCAAGTTGCCCTTCTTATATTCTGCTGCATTTTGTAGCCTTGGTTCATATTAGAAATGCATTCATATTGATTTATTATTGAAATGTCACTGAAAATCAAGAATGCCTTCAAATTCAACTTTGAACTCTTCATTTAAAATAATCCAATATCATTTTAAGTTGCAGAATATTTTTATTTACCCCGGTATAAAAGGATGTCCTTAAATAGCAGGCTTTGAACAAGACATCTTTTTGAGAAAGTGATACATAAATCAAGAAAAAAAGCTTCAGTGTCATCAGAATACAGTTTTAGAGAACATTTATTACAAATTTGTGCTGAATTTGCTACATATATATGTATGTGCATATATATGTATATACATATAAATATATATATGATAAACCCACTCATTCAGTATGAAACCAAGAATAGAATCTGAGGAAGTATTTAAACATCTATTGCACAAACATAAAAGGTGACCTGGACCTAAGTCTAAAAAGAAAAACTTAATTCAATGTACCACTAAGAATTTCACAATGGTTGACCTGAATTTTGAACTATTCTATAAGTTTAATCTCCACATTGTTAAAAAGGAGAATATTGCAAAAAAAAAGAAAAGTTTTATGCTTTTATGGAGAAAAGTTAATATTAATCCATAGATATCATCAAGAAGTTTTGATGTGACATCAGAAACTTATTATCTTATTGTCTCAATGAGAATGCATTTCCTAGTATCTTTTGGGGTGCTCAGGAATTTGTTTGTATAGATTTGATTCTCATACTAGATACTCAGCACTTTTAGAGTTAAAACAGTAATGACTATACTTGTTTTCAGTGTTTGAAAATTAATGTAAGATCGTTAAACATTCTGATTGTATAATTTCTCATGTTTAGTATGTGCTGCCGAGCAGATTGTGCAGATGCAACCAGGATGAACATTAGATGTGCCCTCAGGCTGACTAGTTAATCTAGTTAAGAATCTGTTTTAAAAGATGTGTCTGAATCCTAATGTATACAGCGGGAAAATACTTTTTTTTTTTATTGTGCTGTTCTTGAGTATATCTTGTTGAGAAGACTCTAGGTGATATGTTGAGACCAGTGTTTGATGAATCATAAAAATTGGGCTGAAACTCCTTAAAAAAATGGTGCTATAAAAATGTTGCATTCAATATATTTTATGTCTCTTTATAACTCACAAACTATCTGCAGACATATTTCCACATTCAACTAACATTTAACAACCCTGGAAGTACAAGTCCTGATTTGTTTCTGTAAATAACTGTGTTAATATATCTGACAGTTAATCTCTACATTCTTTTCTTCTCTCTTCAAATTTCTGCTGCAGTGGACCTTCAAAGTAGAAAGTCTCTTGTTCAGAAGCTTTGAAAATTAGCCGAGTATGCCACACTCAGTGGAAATCAGTGCAAGGTACTTTCCCTAGATAATTTATTATGTCATGGATAGAGGCAGCTTGACTCCCATTAATTTAAATACATCCTTAGATTACACCATTGATTTTAAAAAGATTAAATTTCATTTTCATCTGTTTTGGCATACAGTGGATAATTTAAAACTGTCTTCCAGTTAATGTGTCTGAATGTTGTTCAGTGGATTAAGAAGGAATGAGCTGAATTTCTGAGTAATGTTCATGTTGGAAACAACTTTCTGCCTGGTTTGCACTTAATTCATTGTCAGTAAGATTAGGTGGCGTGATCCCACATGGGTTTTATTTGAATGAGCTTTAGAGATGTTCAGCTAAATATATTTTTGGTAATGTGATAGTTTAGCCCAATGTCCACCCAGTCATAATATCACTCCCCCTCCTAAACTGGACAGGAGAGAGAGAGAGAGAGGAATATAACAAACTGCTTGTGAGTTGAGATAAGGATGGAGAGATCACTTGGCAATCAGCGTCACGGGCAAAACAGACTCAACTTAGGGAGAAAAAGGTTTGATTTATTGAAGAAACAATAAAAGCAGGGAGATGAGAAATAAAACCGTCTTCAAACATCTCCCTCCACCCCTCCACTTCCCAGGACTCCCTTTCCTTCCCCCCAAGCGGCGCAGGGGATGAGGAATNTCCCAGGTCCTGCCAGGAACTTGCTCCAGGATGAACTTTTTATGGAGTCACGGCCTCCCTCAGGCATCCACCCGCTCCGGCGTGAGCACCTCCCCCACGGGCTGCGAGTGGATCTCTGCTTCCCGATGGTCCTCCATGGACTGCAGGGGGACAACCTGCTTCACCATGGTCCTCATCACATATCGCAGGGGAGCCTTCTTTTCAGTGCCTAGGCACCCTCCTCCCCCTCCTTCTCCACTGACCTTGGTGTCTGCGGAGATGTTTTCACATTCTCTCTCCCTGTTGTTGCTGCTATTTTTCAACTGCACCACAACTTCTTTTTCTCAAACATATTGTTCACAGAGGCGTTACCTCCACCACTAATTGGCCAGGCCTGGGTCAGGTGCAGGGTCCAGCTTAAAATTGACTGGCCCTAACCCTGTCAGCTACAGGGGAAGCTTCTGGCCACTCTCTTTGTTTAAAGAAGCCACTCCTATAGCTCCTCTGCTACTGAAAAATCTGCCCCAGGCCAAAACGACTACAGGTAATTAAAATAAAACCCATTAGTATAGTTGCATAGTAGACAGAATTTTTACAGAATCACTGAAGTTTCAAACTCTTTTTTTTTTCCCTTCTAGCCTCTAGTAATTCATATGAAAGCTCAGCAAAGTAGCGCATTCTTAAGAAAAACAAAAAATAAGAAATAAAATATTGTTAAATGAGAGATGTTTCATTTGTCAAATTTTGGACAAATGAGAGGTGTCTCCATAGTTTGGGGTATTTCACATCAATACAATTTTATGCTTTCACACTCGTATAACATGACAACAACCTAAGTGGAAAGCTCAACAGTTTTAAAAGGATAAATACTGTCATATTAAAAAAAATTATACATCACTTACACTATATATGAGTATAGGGATACAGGACCATCCATGTTATTTTTGTTAACAGATATACATATAAAGGATCTGATGATATGTACTATTTTTCAAAAAAATTTACAGCGTAGTAGTTTGCAATAAGTTTCCCTAGTTCAAGTTATTTTTAAAAAGTTCCTTATAGCTGGGATACAGGACATATATCACAAGTAAGTAAGTAAATAAATAAACAAACCCTGAACCAACTAACAATGACAAAAGACCACGTAAACAAATCCAATCTCACAAAATTCAAAACAGCTCTTGCAAAACAGATTTAACCCTAGAGCCACTGGCAGTCCAAATAGCTTACAGCTATACTAAAGGGATTTATCATCATTCTGAAACAAATCAGGTATGTATTTCAGAGATGACAAAGGATCTTCTGAAACTGTACTACTTGAAAATCATTTGCATGGTAGCCAGAAGTTAAAGCTCTATGAATTAGAAACTTCTGAAAATAATATTTAAATCATTAAAAAATAGATGAGTGTTCTTACAAAATCATAGAATACATTGCCTTAGAAGGGACATTTAAAGTTGATCTAATCCAACCACTCTACAATTACAATCATAGAATCATAGAATAGTTTTAATTGGAAAAGATCATCGAGTCCAATTGTTAACCTAACACTGCCAAGCCCGTCACTAAACCATGTCCATCAGCACCTCATCTATGCATCTTTTAAATATCTCCAGGGATAGTGACTCCACCACCTCCTTGGGCAGCCTGTTCCAGCGTTTAACAACCCTCTCAGTGGAAAAGTTCTTCCAAATATCCAATTTAAATCTCCTCTAGTGCAACTTGAGGCCATTTCCTCTTGTCCTATCATTCATTACTTGGGAGAAGAGACAGACCTTCACCTTTCTACAATTTCCTTTCAGGTAGTTGTAGAGAGTGATTCAATTAGGTCATGTTGCTCAGAGCCTTTTTCAAACTGATCTTGAATATTATCAAAGATGGGACATCTACCAGCTCTCTGGGCAATCTGTTCCAGTTGTAAAAAAAGTTCTTTATATCTAGACTAAGTCTACCTTCTTTTTGTTTAAAACCTCTGCCCTGTTGCAACAGGCTCTGCTAAAATGTTCTCTTCATCTTATATATGCTGTTTAAGTGTTAAAAGGCCACAATCAGGTTTCCCCAGAGCTTTCTCTTCTCCAGTCTGAACAACCTCAAGTCCCTCAGTCTTTCTTCATAGGAGAGCCATTCCATCCTTCTGATAACTTTCATTCTTAGATTTTCTTCATTGAGAAGTTAAGATTCAATCTGGCTCAGTGATCTGAAATTTAAGTTTTTTGTTCAAATAAGTTATTTGAGCATTTTTGGTTGAGAGGTAGCCTTTTCTGGTAAGGCGGAAGGGGCTGTAAAGATGGCTCCTGTAAGTAGTTCCTTGAAACTCTCCCCATCTCTGAGCCAGACCCACTTCTGGGCTGAGCCAATTAGACGTCTCCACGATCACTTTTTAAGGAGAAGCTGGAAGAGGAGGTTTCTTCCTCCATCTTCCTGTTTCTTCTTTCTTCTGCCCCTCCTTCTTCTTCTGGCTGATGGTGGTGCAAGGAGTAGGAAAAGTGAGAGAAACAACCATTCGAACTCCAAGCTCAGTGAGAAAAGAGTGGAGGAGGTGTACTGGAGCAGAGACTCCTCTGCATTCTATGGAGACAACTGGTGAAGCTGAGATTTATTGTAATTTCTTTAAAGACCCCCGCATTAGCAATAAAGACTCATTTTGGTAACAACCCCGTATCAGGGGCAGAGACTGATTTTGTTAAAGCTGGTCCTGAACCAGGGGCAGCAATTCATTAAAGGCCCTGAGTGAGGGACAGTGACTATGGCCTGAGGAGGCCATGTCCCGTGGGAGGGACCCAATAACTTCATTACAGACCCCGAGCCAGGGGCAGTGATTCTCTTCATTAAAACTATGGCCCGAAGAGGGTGTGTCCCAGGGGAGAGACCTTGTATCACTATGGTCTTAGCAGGCCGTGTCCTGTGGAAAGGACTCAATATTCACAGAAGCTATAACTGTGGAAAGGAGCTCATGACAAAGCATCAAACCTGTGCCCAGAAGAGGTGTTGTCCCGAGAGAGGGACCCTGTAACTGCAGAAACTGTAACTGTGACAAAGAGTCCATGCCAGAGATATTCACCAAGGACTGTGTCCCGTGTGAGGGACCCTGTATCAGAGTGGGAGAAGAATGTGAGAAGTCATCCTCCTCTGAGAAGAGTGAAGTGGCAGAGCCCATCTGTGAGACTGACCACATCCCCTATTCCCTGCCCCCTGGAGCTGTTGAGGGGGGAGGCGGTAGAGATATCAGGAGCAGTGAATTGGGCCCGAGAAGAAATGAGGGATGGGGGATGGAGATCTTAAAGTGCTGGTTGTAATTTTCTCATCATCCTACTCCCCTTTGATTTTATTCCGTTCTGTTTCTTGTAGAATAAACTTTCTTACTTTCCTCTCTAAGTCAAGTACTGGAATCTGTTTTGCCTGGAACCATAATTGGCAGTGAGCCCTCCCTGCCTTTGTCTTAATCCACAACAACCTTGCTTATCTTTTTCGTCCCATTTTGCTGGGGCCTCTGCCATCCTAACGAGGGTGGGGGTGAATGGGGGCACCAAGCAAGAGACTGTTGTGTTGCTGCTGTGCTAGCTGGGCCAAACCACTACACCTACATGTCACATTTCAGTGATCCACCACTTTTAAAGAGCAAAATAGCTATAATGATCATCTAGACTGAATTTTTGACTGGCCACCAAAAACTCCACATCTTTCAAATAGTGAAACAGACAAAGTTATAAGAAGGGCAAGTTTTGCAAAATCTCAGTTGCTGCTAAAAAGATGTCTTATTTTTCAAATATTTGTACTTTTAAATGAATATTTTAATGCAGAAATGCCAAAAGAAGTCTTCACTCAAACAAGATACTCTATTATTTTTTGTTTGTAAACTTCAGTTAAAAAGACAAATAGAGTGCAGCCTAGTGAAGTTCAATTACTGGAAGAGACATTTTGGTTATAATCATACTACACCAAAAAGATATTTAGCTGTTACAAATATTTTTTACTTAGTTATTCAAGCAAAACTTTTGTAATTCCCCACTCAAGTACATTTAATTAGATGAGATTTATTAGACAAGCTAATATGAAGTAAAAAGAATAAGGACAATTTATAATTCCTCTACCTAAAGTTTCTGGTAAAAGCTTGATTAGAGATAAAGTATGATTGAAACCTTTTTATATTTGAGATGGTTCCAATATTTTTAAAAAAGCTTTTAGCACATAGTATAATTTTTATATAGCATCCATATATCATGTATCAAATCCAATCACTTGAGAAACATTCTTGCATGTTATTTTTGTTTGTGAGTTTTGATTACCTTACATAATATTTCTGGTTTTTAAAAGTTTATGTCTCACAAATCTCAAAATTTCTCAAAACTAATTTATTTCTTTACATATCTCATACTTCCCCGTATTAAACATAATTCTTTAGTGCTAGATGTACTTTGAATACACTCACTGGTTTAAAAAAGCTGTACTCTATTTCTGTCAAGGTCTGTTCTGGTATTATAGTATCTTGATATTTGAAAAAATGTTTTGTTTTATACATTATTAGCCAATTGTTTTCATAAATGATATACTAAAAGTGGACACAGCACAAAAATGTGCAGAAACAACATTTCCAGGTTCAGCTCGTTTGATATAACTTCACATTTCTTTTGAAGTGACCTTCTTGTGACTTTTGAAGCACATAAAAGATGTATAACTTACAGTGTGGTTGGGGCTTGTTAAGTAAGGTAGATATTAACATATATGTAAACATTTTATTTTTTTAAAGCAGTAATTCATGTTTGTCAGTTAGTTCCCAGATTGAGACATGATACCAAGATAACTAGGATGCCAATCCAAAAACTTTGAAACAAAAAAGAAAAGAAACAACGAGAATGATATTAAATATATTCAATATACAAACTATGATTTAATTTTAGTTATTCATGTAACTGTATTTAGCTTTTTTTTTTTTGTAAAAAAGGTCCACAGTCCCTGATTTTAATTCACTCAAAACATACAATTATTTTACAAAAATTATTACATTACAAAAATAAAAATTAGTTGAACCTAAACACCTTCTTCAGTATTCATAGGAATACCACTATGCTATGTGTCACACACTGCAGGAAAGGCACAATGAGTGCTAAGCATGGACCTTAATTTCCCATGAACATAAATAATACATGAAGGAGAGTACTTAGCCAGACAGTCAAAGAGATTGCAGTCATGGCCTTGCGCTGCTTTTACAGACTAATGTATCGGAATGACAGCTGCTACCTGTTCCCTGCAGCATAGTCTTTATTCATGTTGTAACCATGCAACAAGGGTAGAAACTCTCTTTCCTATTCTATCCTATGGAGAAAATTCATCCTCGGAGAACATTTTTTTAATTCAAATTTTGATTTAAAAAGTGCAGGTTTGCATGACAAGAAAAAGATAATTATGGAGAGATTTTGTTGTAATAATCACTGTTGTGTTTTATTTTATGAAGAGTTTATGTAATCATTTTGTATGGATGCAAAAAAAATATGAACTGCAGTTGTGTGTTGTGAAAGATTGATGGAAGCAAAGTTACTTCTAAATAGTCCTAACTTTAAAGGATTTAGAGGATAAAGCTGACTGCCTGGGCTTTTGGAAATCAATTCTATTATTAATAATAAAACAAATACCATGACTCTACTTTTCAAGAATTAGTATCAAGATGGCAATGTACTCGTACAAATTCAGGATTTTCCTGGATGTATCCAGTGGTATTTAAAGAGACAAAATCTAAGCTGTTCCACTCATTGCCTAAGACACTGAACCAATGCAAAATTCTTTTGAATTAATGGCATTGGTTGTTGAAGAACCCAAATCCATGTCATAAAGGAAATTAAAAAAAAAAAAAAAAATCTTTTCTTTTTCAAGAGACTTGTGGAAGGACACCTTACTTCTAGGTTCCATGAATTTTTCTAACTGGAGTATTTTACATAAAAAGTAAGGCAGTAATATTTTTAAAACCTTCATTCACTGCTGTTTTCAATTGCCTTTATTTTGTGATTGTTTTGCAAAAAACATAGTAAATAGAAATGTATAAAATAAAGAAACATAATGAAGCATAATGAACATCCTGGCTCATACCAGGAAAAGTGTGACCAGGACCAAGTAAGTGATTGCTCCCTTGCACTTGGTGTTGGTGATGCTGCACCTCGAATATGGTCCAGTTCTGGGCCCTCATCAGGTCCTGCTGCCTTAGGCTCAGGGGCCTCCTGTGAGACACAAAAAAGGGAACCTTGTAACTTCAACACCAGTAACACTGGAAAACAGCTGCTTTAGTCCCCTCATCCTTCACTACAAGAAGTACACGGAGGTGCTGGAAGATGTCCAGAGATGGGCAACAAAGCTGATGAAGGGTCTAGAGAACAGGTCTTATGAAGAGTGACTGAGGGTGCTGGGGATATTTAGCCTGGAGAAGACTGAGAAGACACACAATCACTCTCTACAATTACCTGAAAGGAGGTTATAATGAATGGGGATCTATCTCTTCTCTCCAGTAATGAGTGATTGCACAAAAGGAAATGGACTCAAGTTGCACCAGGGGAGGTTTAGATTGGACATTAGGAAGAACTTTTTCACCGAGAGGGGTATTAAGCGCTGGTAGGGGCTGTCCAGGGAAGTGGTGGAGTCATCATCACTTGAGATGTTTAATAGATGCATACATGAGGTGCTAAACCACATGGTTTAGCTTAGTGATGGGCCTGGCAGTGTTAGGTTAGTTGTTGAACTCGATGAACTTAAAGGTCTTTTCCAACTGTAATGGTTCTATGATTCTAAATGTCAATGAGTAAACCCCATTTTATTTTAGTACTCTAGTGGTTTGGGTAAGGAAAATGTTTAATGATTACACAACTATTAGTGGATTTTGTTTAAAAATATTGATGCTTTTAAAATAATAAAATTACAATGTAATATATATTTCACAATTATAAAATTTGTTTACAAATTGGATACTTGTCCTGTTACAGTTAAGAATCAGAATTCTTATCTGAGGAATAAAACATTTATAACCCTTATTATTGTAACATTAAAAATGTGTAGTAGAAGCTCAGTAGTGTACAAAGAGACTGTGAGACATAAACTGTTTCAAGACTATCTCATTCATAGATATTGATGACATTGTCAGGAGCCTGATATTTCTCTGTATTTCAAAGAATGCAAAAAATATTGCTGCAAGAGAAACTCATTCCACTTTATTTATGTCCATTATGGGAAGCAGATGGTTCATTCAGATGGAATGAGATCTGTAGTCAGTCTTCATTGGTCACTGACAAGATTTTCAAACAAATAATTCAGCTGTGTTGCTCATGTTCTTGAACAGGTCCCAGTAGATAATCATAAAGCTATGGCTTCATTTTATTAAAAATCTGTCATTAGAATATGCTTTTGCCATCACATGTACAGGCAGAAGTTGATACTTGTGGAGAATCTGTTCCATGGGTGCTTTCTATCATATTGCTCTAGGGTATTCAGGTTCGTGAGTGTCTCTACTCTCCTATTTTCACAAATTTGCCTGAACCAGCCTATTGCTCTTCATATTTTCTTGAACTTGGGTGTCATCAATGTTGCCCACCTATTGTTAACTTAAAATAGGATGATTATCTCCCTCTTCTTTTAGTTTATCTTCTTGTTTAGCACCAGACAGCTCCCAGTGTTTTGTAACTGACCTTAGATCTCAACATTCACACAGTTGCTCAGCTTTAACAAGTTTCAATTAATTCTGGTTTTGCACAATTAATTCTAATATGTTACGATAAAATTATTTGTATTATCTGAAAAAAAAAAAAAGTAGAGGTTGGAGAAGTTGGACAGATAACTAGACTAGTGCTCCAGTTCTAAAGCACTCTTGAAAAGAGGAAAGAAGATTTTGACTGGATTCCCTGTTGCAACTGCTGAACTTCAGACAAAACAATACTCAAGAAGAATTAATTGTTCTAAAATTGTACAGCAACATGTAACTTCAACTATAAGTCACAATAGTGAGAAAGATGTATGGGGAGAGAATCTTGGAGATAGTAAATATTGTCACAGAAGGATGTTTCCTTGAGCTTTGGTGTTATGGAAGGCATAAAGCCTTTGTTATATTAATTCTGTCAGAGGAAAATGCTTAAAAAAGAAGTTAATTTCAATGGGATTTAGATAAGGACTGTAATTTAATAGTTTACATACATCAAGGATTGTCTACTTTTCTCTCAGCAATGCAGGTCTTAAAAACATATTTTTAACATGTGAATTAATTTTCTTTGAAGATTTGTGGTTTTTAGTACATTAACTATGTCAAATTAAATAATGAAAAGACAGAAGTTGTTCACAAGCTTAGTCTTGCTTTCCTTTTGTGTGTCTTTCATGTAATTTTCTTATTTCCAAGCAGGGGCAGCTATGTTGTGTTCTATATGTTTCTTCATTGTGCAGACAAATTTTATGCTTTATATTCAAATAATACTCTTAAAGGCTGAAAGCTTTGCCCATCTGCTGCATTTGTGTCCCATCTCTGATTCCTCAGAGGGCTGTTTGACTATTCCTTGTCTAACTCTTTTCCATGTACTGCTACTTCATGCCAGATCCATTTGCTGGCTATATTACTGTCTCTTTCTTTTTGCTTTTATATACACTTGTGTTTGCATGTTTTTCTTTTCTTTTTTCTTTTTCCACATTACAAATTTAATTCCATTGCTTTTGTTCTCTGTCTTCAACCGTACCATTGTAAATTAACCCTTTAGATTATGACATTAAGAGAAGCATCCTGATATTAATACTCTCTCATGGTACAGACTGCACTGATTAGCCTTAAGAATCATAAGTTACCAGTTACTTATTGTCTTGTCATGCCTTATCAAATAAGAGCTCCTGAAAAACTAAATGTTCAGTTTCTGGAGAATTAATGTCTGGGAAACAGTCTTTTCAGCATTATTTGAAATCAAGTTGTAGTGGCACATATCTGATTTGGCAGTAAGATATAAATCAAAGTACGAAAACATTTTGGCTTGAGGAACTGAGAACAAAGTCCATTGAATTCTGCTTCTAAAATAATTCATAATTCTTATTAGCTCTAAATCTAAATAAATTTATTAACTTATGTGCTTGACCCTGTGATAGGTATTTTAATACAGCCTTTAAGATGGGTTTGCCTTTGTGATATATTTTAATAGCTCTGTTTAAAAAGAAAGACTAATTTTTGTATAATGAAAAAAGGATAAATAGTAAGTAGAAAGGTGTGATATTTTTTATTTTCATTTTTTGAAACAAAGGTGGTGAATGTTTCAAATGTATTAGTGTAGCAGTCAATATGCTGAAGGCCTTAGATGAATGTAGGATCCTCAGTGAATGGAATTTGCAGTGGTTTTGCCTAGGCCAGGTTTTTTGGTAGCTGGGAGCCGACAGGCTTGGCTTCTTTAAACAAAGAGCTGCCAGAAGCTTCTCATGTAGCTGATAGGACTAATGCCAGTCAATTCTAGGATGGACTTCCAGCTGAACAAGGCCTGGCCAATTAGTGACTGAGGTAATGCCTCTGTGAATAACATATTTGAGAAGGGGAAGAAGTTGTTACACAGTTGCTAAACTGCAGCAGCAACAGGGAGTGAGAATGTGAAAATATCTCTGCAGACACTAAGGTCAATGGAGAAGGAGGGGGAAGAGGGTACTTAGGCCCTGAAAGAAAGACTCCCCTGTGTCTGTGGTGCAGCCTATGGTGAGGCAGCTGTGCCCCTGCAGTCCATGGGGGCCACCAGGAGGCAGGGACCCACTCGCAGCCTGTGGAAGACCCCACGCCAGATTGAGCGGATGACTGAAGGAGGCTGTGACTCCATGGGAAACCCATGTTGGAGCACATTCCTGGCAGGACCTGGGAGTCTGTGGAGAGAGAGGAGCTCGCACCAGAATAGGTTTGCTGTCAGGACTTGTGATCCTGTGAGGGACCCAGACTGGAGCAGTCAGTACCTGAAGGACTGTTCTCCCAGTGGATGACCCACAGTGGGGCAGGGTGTGAGCAGCTGTCTGCATGAGAGGTACCTGTCATATAAAAGGTGATGAGTGGTTTGGCAGAAGATAAACTCCCTTGCGCTGTATCCACTCTGTTAAGCCTTCTTGATTTTATACCTTTCCTTTATTGGTGAACAATGCTATTTTTTTAATGTGAGTTTTAATGTAAATTTTAATGTAAGTTTTAATTTCCAGGCCACTCCAGTAATTATGCTGGAGCAATTCGTGAAGTGATGGAGAAGCTGCCATGCGGTCCTGGCAACTGCCTTGATGTCTTGAGCATGATGTCAGCCTGGCATTGAATGGCCTGGCCACACTCCCTTGCAGCATCTGGAGAAACTTAATCCTATCCCTGCCAAACCCAAGATGGAATTGAAGTAACTATTACAGGTAGAAATGGAGAAAAAGCAGAAAGAATGTATGAAGAATAGAACTGAGAAAAGTGGGGTGTAAAAGCTAGTTTTACATAGCAAGTATAGTTTATGATGCAAAGGTACTGCTTTGAAATTAGAGAGCACAACTTTGATAAGGGATCTATTCATCACCAGAAGAGTTTCTTTGGTTAACATATACTAATTCTATAGTTGTTGCAAGCCAAGATGCAGGATGAATGTTTTAAAATGAGAAATGAGATGGCATTGAGGAGACTTTAAAAGTGAATATTTTAGCTAAAATAATAAGGTATGGACAACTAGCCACTTGTGTAGTACTTTAACAAGGCATTTTAGAAGAATTTAAAAAGAAAATATTCTGAAATTTATTTTGCAGGATTTATAAACTGTTTTCTGTCATTAACCCACCTCTTGTGGAAGGCATTCCCTAAACAATTAGTTTTGACTTTGAGGAAACAAAAGCTTAACATTAATGGCTTATAAATGAGAAGCCTCACCATGGCAACCTAGAAAAGAACCAGTTCTTCAGAACTGTCAGAGCTCCCACAGCTGTTGCTGCTGCTCAAGAGAAACCTGCTGTCTCAATTTACTATGCTTTTGGACTTTCTTCTGAAGGTCAGACCACAGTTTTGAGGGTCACAGTCAAGGTTCTTTCCTCTTAAGAAAAAGGGAAATAATTGCTACCCCTGGGAGGAAGTTAAAAAAAAAAATACGTTTTTTCTTGCTTCTATTGAGACTGGAGTTATAATATAAAAAATAATTAGTATATAGAATTCAATAACTTGGGAAATAGCAAAGATCTGGCCAAATTTCAATGAACTTGGAAAAATTAAAACTTTTGGTCAGAATATGCTTCTTTTCAATAGAATAAAATCACCAGCTGAGGTCTAGCATTGATAAGTCTAAATATGAGAAATGGAGAATCTGGGTTTGTTAATAAATTATACAGGTATATGATGCATTACTATGCAAGTGGAACTTGTAGAACTCAAATTAAACATGTTGTTGAATGACAAGAAAAACATAAGAAAATATATTTAATTTCTATTTTTTAAAAAAATAAATGTTGGCAGTGGTCATTGAGCCACTACAGAAACATCACCATAAATCTCTGCTCAAAAAAGAATATAAAATAGTCACTGTCAAATAAAAATAAATGCTTTTCCCTAAATGAAGTATTATATTCATTTTTGCTACAAGTACAGTACAGAAAGTGTTCACACAGAAGGTCAAGGATCCCAATCAGGTTTCTGCATATCATAGTCATATCAATCAAGAGAATGGAAGCTAGATTGAATAAAGGGCATATTTGGGAAAAAAAACCCCACTCAAATGCTTTACATTGTTTGGATAGTTTCTCACTGATAAATGTAGAGATCTCAGGTTATAGTCAATAAATAAATCTGTAAAAGAAAAAAAACAAGAGTAAATGGAAAATTATTTTTCTCATTTTACCTACAGAGAGCTGAAATATCTACCTGTGTAAAAACAAAAAGCCTATTTGATGTCAGAAATTAAACCTGTGGTATTTCTAGAGATGGAATCTTGATTTTATGTGTCACACCAGAGCTTTTAAAAAAGACCTGTAAAGTTCTGTAAATTTGAGATCTTTCCAGCACCCAAAGGACTTTCTGATTTCAGTATTTTTAAAGGCTTAAGTTTAAAAACAAGAAAAAAAAACCCAGATGATTTACACATTTCTTCAGTAATGGCCAAGAGTGTACACTGTGAAACGAGTGCAAATTACAACAATTTATGAAGACTTTTCTTTATGACAGTCAAAATCCCCCCCTGCCCCATCTGCTTTTGATTTTGCTTTACATCTTTCAATAGCAGTCAGGAAAGGAAATGAACTTCCAAATTTACTTGACTATGTAGTTGCATTAGATTCCAGTGGCTCCAGTGATTTCATGTGGCACATTGATTACAATCATGTCAAAAGGAGAATGAGACCCAGATGGAAAAATATTGTATTTCTCACAGAATCTGTTACTAAAATAGTGTATAAATCAGAAACAGCCACACAAAAGTTGGCTACAGTGTTAGCTACTGCTTAGGTAATTATATTGCATAACTATTAGACTTGTTTGACAAAGACTGAAAATAGACTGAGATCATAACAAACAGTTTAGTGAAATAACAACGGAAACTACATCCTAATACCACTGAGGGTAGTATAGCTGCAAACTATGATTCTTTAAGACTTTCAGAATAACTTGCTTTTTTACATGGTTCTTTTTGCAATACTGTAGAGAAGAGATAAAAGTATTTATTATCTGCAATGTTTCTAATAGGCATCTTGGAACATGCCAAAAGATAATGAAGCAAGTAAAACAACAAGAGTTTTGATACAGTAAGAATTTTTTCTCAGTTATTTAACACTATCGAGTTGTATGATATCTTTGAGAATGGAGAAAAGAGATGATACAGTGTGGCACATGTAAAATGCTATGACAATTCTAGCTTTTCGGAAACTGCTATTCAAGGCTATATTAAAAATAAAAATAATAATAATAAAAAAAATCTGTGTTTAACCTTCATTACAATAGTGCCAAAACAGCAACAACCAGTCATTGGTATGGTTTGACATGACAGTCTTTTCTGGTAAGGGGGAAGGGGCTGTAAAGATGGCTCCTGTAAGTAGTTGCTCAAAACTCTCCCCAGCTCTGAGCCGGACACACTTCTGGGGCCGAGCCAATTAGACACCTCCACGATTACTTTGTAACAAGAAGCCAGAAGAAGAGGCTTTTCCTCCTTCTTCTTCCTGTTTTTTTTTTTAATATTCTGCCCCCTTTTCCTCCAGATGGTGGTGGTGCAAGGCGTAGGAAGAATGAGAGAAGCAACCATGCTGACCCTAAGATCAGTGAAGAAAGATAAGAGGAGATGTGCTGGATCAGAGACTCCCCTGCATTCTACGGTAAGGACTGGTGAAGCTGAGATTTGTTTGCATTTCTTTAAAGACCCTGCATCAGCAATAGAGACTTATTTTGGTAATGACCCAGTATTAAGAGCAGAGACACATTTTGCTACAAACCCTGCACCAGGGGCAGAGACTCCTTTTGCTAAGAACCCTGAGCCAGGGACAATGACTATGGCCGGAAGAGGCTGTGTCCTGTTTGTCCTGTTTCGAACAGCTTCTTACAGGAACCATCTTTACAGCCCCTTCCCCATTACCAGAAATGGCTCCACACAAACCTATGATAGTTCTTTAACTGCCTTTCTAAATCCATAGTGAACGGATAGCAAAAGGACAGCTGCCCTGTCCGAATATCATATGAACATATGCCATGCTTAGTATATCATATACCAAGTTTTTAAATCTCTCATTACAACATCTTCAGAATATCTATACAAGTGTAATTGCTTTACTTTTTTGTGTATGATGTAAAAATGGTTTCTTGTAACTGTGGAGATGATGCAAGCCTTCCACTGTATTTTTTATGTCATTTTCAGACTCGCAGTTTTATGCTCCTCTTGCTCTCTCTCTATATATGTATGTATATATTTAGATGTTGAAATGATCATATGTCTATCTCTTGAAAATAATCTACCTTCAAGACTGGTCTTGTCACCACAGATGCACTTGGTATGAATGCTTAGGTAGTAAATCTTAATTATTCCAGTGCCACAAAAATGAAAATTACATATGTGTATCATGAGAAAAGACAATGTTGTGCTAATCCCAGTGATCCTGTTATATGACTGTATGGTCTTGTTTATTCACTAGAATATATAGATAATTTATGTAGTTTCCAAGTTTGAGGCAGCTTGCAAATTGATGCTATCAAGCCTGCAATTTTTTACACATTGCTAGGAAGATATAACATATTTCAGTCCTAAAAGAGCAATAACAACATTTAATACTTACACATTGAGATAATCTTCACTGTTTTCTTAATACTAATCCTTATTTCAGCTGTGCTGTCCTCTTTCTCACTATTTAGTTAGAAGCTGGTAAATGGATAAAAGAATGGGTGTGAAAACTTGCATATATGATCATGTTATATCCTATGTTATTAGCTAGTTTAAAATCAGCTTCATTCTCTGCATAAATCTGTACCTGATGGTATATATGTTTAATTCATTTTTAAAAACACAGAACAAGATAATGGATCTATGAACACAACTTTTAATAGCTATATTGCCACACCAAAAAAAGAGAAGCTTCTCAGTGTTCAACAACATGCATTCCATGAAAATTTGTGGTGCTTCAAAATAGAGGGTATTTTCACAGAAAGGCAGTAATACAGACTTCTAGTCAGGTGATGTGGTGGCATATCTCAGAGTCCAGGCAAAGCAAGTTATTCCTAGTCAGACTTACAATAAGTATGTGTGTTAGAGTTCACAGCATGGGCTTAGAATTATAGAAGATGATAACACAGAGTCACAGAATCTTAAGGTTTGGAAGAGACCTCAAGAGATCTTCTAGTCCAACCCCTCCTGCCAGATCAGGACCAGCTAGAGTAGGTCACACAGGAACTCATTCAGGTGGGTCTTAAATGTCTCCAGGGGAGACTCCACAATCCATCTGGGCAGCCTGTTTCAGAGAGCTCCTTCACCCTCACAGCGAAAAAGTTTTTCCTTGTATTTCTTTGGAACCTCTTATGTTATAGCTTGTACCTGTTGCCCCTTGTCCTATTATTGAATATCATTGAGAAGAGCCTGGCTCCATCCTCCTGACACCCACGCTTTATGTATTTGTAATCATTAATGAGATCACCTGTCAGTGTCCTCATCTCCAAACTAAAGAGCCCCAGATCTTCAGCCTTTCATCATAAGGGAGATTCTCCTCTCCATCATCTTGGCGGCCCTGTGCTGAACTCTCTCCAGCAGCTCCTTGTCCTTCTTAAACTGAGGGGCCTAGAACTGAACACTGAACTTCCAGATGAGGCCTCACCAGGGCAGAGCAGAGAGGGAGTAGAACCTCCCCCAACCTGCTGGCCACACTTTTCTTGATGCATCCTAGAATGCCATTGGCCTTCTTGGCCACAAGGGCATATTGCTGGCTCATGTTTAGTTTGCTGTCAAACAGAACTCTTCAAGTATCTTATGTCTATACTATGAACAAAGAAAGCCATCCTAACTAGCAGATTATATCTGTATTTAGCTAGAGGAGGGAGAAAGATCATGGCGGAAACCTAGTTTACGTTAATTGCAACAAAATGCAGCACCTTTCTAAAACTTGTTCTAATATAAGTTACTAATCACAAATGACTTGCTGTCTGAATAACTGTTACTATGAAATACTCCAACTTTGGATTTTTTTCTTTTGTTTAGGTAAATTTAAAGAAGCCCAGAAGGGACAAGATACGAACATATACACACACTTTTGATCTGACCTGGTCTTACCATCCCTGTGTTTTATATTATGAAATATTAATTATTTATTCACAAAATCCGAACTTCATAGATCTTGACAATACAGTGCTGATTATTTCTTTTAATTTTAATACAGCTCAGAGTAGAGTTTCTAGACAGGGTTGACAACATGTCTTGGAGGTATCTCTCCAACTTTACCCACTTTTCTTCACTGTCAAAGTACCTACAGGCTTGTTTACACATTTTAAAATAAATAATACTAGTTCAAAAAATGCCTATTAAAGGCATATGGTAACTCAGCAAGCTGTAAATATTGTGCTTCAGGCACCTTGAGCTACTTCCTACATCATTTAACCCTTGAATCACATATCACTCCCCAGTCATAGAGTTACGAACAAGGCATGATATTTCAGCATGCAAATCATATTTCACAGCCTTACTGCAGCAGTTTTGATGCATATGTTCACAGAGTCACAGAATGATAAAGGATGGAAGGCACCTTTATGGATCATTTACTCCACCCCCCCCGCTCAAGCAGGATCACCTAGATCAGGTTGCACAGGAATGCATCCAGGCTGGTTTTGAAAACCTCTAGAGACAACCTCTACAACCTCCCTGGGCAGCCTGTGTGTGCTCCAAAATCCTTGCAGTAAAGAAAGATTCCTCGTGTTTAAGTGTAACTTTTTGTGTTCCAGCTTATGTCGATTACCCCTTGTCCTGTCTGGACACTGGACACTACAGAAAAAAGATACATACAATCATCTTGACATCTTGACATTTATGAGCAGTTGTCTCCAGGTTAAATAGCTCCAAGTCTCTCAGCCTTTCATTTTAGGAGAGATGTTCCAGTCCCCTAACCATCTGGACAGCCCTCTGCTGAATTATCTGTTTTGAGCTGAGGATTCCAGAACTGGACGCAATACACAAGATGAGGCCTTAGCAGGGCAGAGGGGAAAAAAGAACCTCCCTTGACCAGCTGGACACATTAATGTACCCTAGGATGCCATTGGCCTTCTTGGCCACGAGGGCACATAGCTGGCTTATGTTCAGTTTGCTGGCCACTAAAACTCACCAGTCCCTTTCTGCAGAGCTGCTCTCCAGCAAGTCAATCCCCAGCCTGTTCTGGTGCATGGGGTTATTCTTCACCAGGTGCAGGACTCTGCAATTTCCCTTGTTGAACCTCATGAGCCTTCTCTCTGCCCAGCTCTCGAGCTGATCGAGATCCAAGTGAATAGCAGCACAGCCTTCTGGTGAATCAGCCAGTCCTCCCAGTTTGGAGTCATCAGTGAACTTGCTGAGGGTACACTCTGTCCCCTCATTCAGGTAGTTGATGAAGATAAGGAATAAGATTGGCCCCGGAACTGACCACAGCAAAACCCCACTGATCATAGGCCTTCAACTAGACTTAGCACTGCTGATCATCACCCTTTGGGCTCTGTCACTGAGCCAATTCTTCATCCACCTTACTGTCCACTTGTCACTTCCTAAGATTTCCTATGAGGATATTATGGGAGACAGTGTCAAAAGTCTTGCTGAAGTCAAGGTAGATGACATCTGCTGCTCTCCCCTTATATACCCAGCCAGTCAGCCATCATAGAAGGCTGTCAGGTTGGTCAAGCAGAAGTTCTCTTTGGTGAATCCACCTTGACTCCCCCTGATAATCATCTTTTCCTTCATGTGTTTAGAGATGGCATCCAGAAAGAGCTATTCCATCACCTTTCCAGGGAAGGATATGAGGCTGAGTGGCCTGGAGTTTCTTGGGTCCTCCTTCTTGCCCTTTTGGAAGACTGGAGTGACACTGACATTTCTCCAGTCCTCGAGCACCTCACCTGTACTACATGATCATTCAAAAATGATGGTGAGTAATTTAGCGATAACATCAGCCAGCTCCCTCAGCACTCATTGATGCATCCTATCAGGATTCATGCATTTATGGGTGTCCAGCATGCCTAGTAGATCTCTAACCCAATTCTCCATAACCAAGGAAAGATTTTCCTTTCTCTGAACTTTCTGTTCTCCAGGGACTGAGATCCCTGGGGGCTGGACTTAGCAGTAAAGTCTGAAGCAATGAAGGCATTCAGGAGTTCTGCCTTCTCCATCTCCATGGTACCCACTTCATTTAGTAGTGATGTCACATTCTCTCTAGTCTTCCTGCTGCTACTGATACACTTGAATAAATCCTTCTTGTTCTCCTTCACATCCCTTGACAGAGTTAATTGCAAGGCAGCTTTAGCCTTCCTTTGTCATCCTTGTATACTCTGTCAGCATTCCTATACTGTTATATATTCCTATATATATTTCAAGACTTCATCTGTGATGTGGGTCTTCAGGCAGGAATAGGAACTCATTCCACCACAAGTCAGATGTCACAATTGTGTCAGAGGCAGATGCTCTCCTGATCTAAACACATTGCTGCATATCTTATTTGAAAGACTTTTAAATGACAGAGACCACCTTCAGGTAAACATCAAAATCGCAAAAACCCTCCATGGGATGGGATTAATGCTGTTCTTCTGGCCCTGATAGACAAATATTTTTAGACCATTTACACCTGTGCCACCTGAACTGTGCTTCTCCTTCCTTTTTTCTTGTTTGACTATAAATCTGTTTGGCTCCCAGGAAGTATGGACGAAGTGACTTCTTCTTACATCCATGAAAGGGTGCAGTCATAGAGCAGTTGTGGAGCTAGAGACTACTGCCTGAACGAAGTCTACTGATCCTCAGTTTTTAATAGCATTACATTAGAGCAACAAGCTTTTACTGGCACTTTGATAACAGTTTTCTACCAGTGTTTTCTATGTGGGAAAGCACTGCATGGGGGGAAGCAGTTTGTCCTGATTTTTCATGTCATCATGGTTTTCTAAATTGTAGTCCAATGCTTTTTCCAGAAGATGATGGCAATACAAGCCTTAATTCCACTGTATTTTTTCTGTAGCCTCATACTAGTGTTCATCCTTATCTTTTCATTTTCCTTTTCTTCCTTCTTTTTACCAGTCTGAGTACTTATTATTGTTCCACATATTAAACAAAAATCTTTAATAATAAATGTGATTCAAACAACAACTTTTTCTTAAAATCTGAACATGTCACTGTCAGCTCCTGGAAATATGCAATGCAGTGCAGCCATTCTATCTGACCCAGTTCCAACTGTGAAGTAGAAAACCTGTGTGCCTGTCTGTTTGTATAAGTCCACCGTGTGCATATACAGATAAATGCATAGATAGATAGATACTCATATACATGTGTTTCATGGCTGAGAACTTAATGATTAATTAAGCTGTTGTGGTGGTTTAGCCTGATGTTCACCCAGTCATAATATCACTCCCCCTCCTAAACTGGACAGGAGAGAGAAATATAACAAATGGCTTGTGAGTTAAGATAAGGACGGAGAGATCACTCAACAATTAGCGTCACAGGCAAAACAGACCCAACTTAGGGAGAAAAAAGGTTTGATTTATTAAAGAAACAATAAAAGCAGGGAGATGAGAAATAAAACCG